>JAWRVF010000799.1:0-83200 GCA_036785485.1 Physcomitrellopsis africana
GGACAATTTCCAACTCTATGGCCTTTTCCACCGCAATAAAAGCACAAACCTTTCTCCATACGCTACTTCTTTTCTTCTCGAATAAGGGATTTGATACGTACCGCATCAATCTACATGTCCTCTGTCTCCGCTTGTGAATTTAGGCTACTTGCCAATATAATTGCGCCACGATGACTTGTATATTGTCTAGAGCATTGGTCTTGGCGACGTTGAAATAGGCGGTTATCGCACTTTACAGCTTGGCTAATGGCTTCGTTGAGCGTTCGTGGATCAGGAAGAGATAATAACAAATCCTTCACGTCATCTCTTAGACCCCAATAGAATTAGCTCATCAATGCTTCTTCATCCCAATTGATGTCCCATGCCAATTGCCTGAAATCCGATGCATAGACTGATGCAGAGCGAGTCCCTTGTTGTAGTGATTGAATTTTTGTTGTAGCCCACCGAGCCTTGTCATGCTCGCCAAATGCTTTTGCAAATGCCTCCAAAAAAGTCTCAAAGTTGTTCAAAATTGGTGATCCTTTTTCAAATAGAGGAGCAAACCATGATAGAGCTTGTCCGATAAGCAAAGTTCCAACCAATCCAACGCGTGATTCCTCCGTTGTATAACATTCAAGTTGTAGAGCTGTTATTAACTTGATTTGATTGATGAAACCTCAAAACTTGGAACGTGTGCCATCAAACTTGTCTGGAAGGCTAATTCGAGGTTCTTTTTGTTGTAGAAGTAATGATTCTCGTTGAACCACACGTAAAGCTGCTTCTTCTAGTGCAGAAGCTCGAGGCTGATGAAGCCCAGATTGTGCTATTCCGGATGCTCCATCATTATGAAGTCTTGCAAAGACTCCTTCCATCACCGTAGTTCTTTGTGATAACGTAGCAAGAGCATTCATAATGGCATCCATCTTGGACTCCAAACTTTCACTCATATTAATGTCTTGACCTCCAACCATTCTAAGAGAAAGGAAGTAATTGTTTCTACAAGGAGGAAATATTGGTTTAAAAGAGGGTACTCCGCAACCTCTAAAACGCCTTAAGACCTTCAAAAAGAGGGATAATCCACTCTCTCCAAGAAGAATAAGACTCCAATATTATGACAAAAAGATATCAGTTTAGAGGAGGGTAATCCGCAATCTCTAAAATACTAGTGTACCTTCAAGAAGAGGGATAATCCACACTCCAACAAGAAGGAACTAACTTTGATATCCAAGGTGAGAGTAGTCTCGACAAACTGTCACGGACATAAAATATAGACTTGAAGTCTAAACAAGAAGTTCAAGAAGAACTGGCAGGAACTAGATTAATCAAATGAGTATAAAAACAACACCAGAGAGGTGAGCTAGAGCTCCAAGAGATGTGTTGTCGAGACTGAAGAACTCTTCAGCCTCGACTCCAATATATACTCCTACCTAGGAAGCTTCTCAAGCAGCTTCCTCCAACTAGGGAGCTTCTCAAGCAACTTCTATTAACTAAGAAGATATTAGAAGGCTCTGGAAGATTCTAGAGAGTTCTAGGAAATTTCTAAAATATTCTAGAAGGTTCTAAGAAGTATGTCCTTGACACTAGGAAGATATTAGAAGGCTCTGGAAGGTTCTAAAGAGATCTAGGAAATTTCTAGAATGTTCTAGAAGGTTTTAACAAGTATGTCCTTGATAGAAGGTGTATTATTATGTTAAAAAGCTATATATCAAAGTTTCATAATATTTAGACTTTTAGATTGTGAGATATGAAGAATTTAGTATACAAGTGTTTATAAACAAGGATTTGAAGCTACTGCTAGGATTTTGGTGATATCTAAAGATTGGTAGTGAATCAATAGTTAAAATTTTTGGTGGTAGTTGTTAAGACTACATCAGTACTTCATATAAATTTGGAGTGGATTTGGATAGTTAGATTAAAAATTATGGATTTTTGAAGTTAGGAAAAAATTCCTTTTCTACGGAAAAATGAGGATTTAGAATACTTTGTTATATTTTGAGTGGTTTGATGAAATAAGACTTGTGTATTGGATGTAATAGCCCTATGAATAATCTTGATTGAATAATTAATAGTAGCCAGAAACCCATCGCTTTTTTGAGGCAAATTCTCTCTACCATAACAATGGTGATTGGATTGGAAGCGCCTTCTAGATAATGACACCATTTTTAAAAAGAATCCATGATTGCAAGAAGTTTTTTGTTGTGGATCTCATAATTAATCTCAGCTATTGAGACTTTTCTTGAATGAAAAGCTATTGGATGAAGTTTATCATCTGTTCCCATTTGTCACAAAACCGCACTCAAGGGAAAGTTTGATGCGTCTGTTTCCATAAAAAATACCTTGGAAAAGTCAACACAATACATAATTGGTGCAGAAACAAACGATGTCTTCAGAGCTTTAAATGTTGCTTTTGCTTCTTGATTCCATTAGAGTTTGTTTTTATAGGTCAAACATGTAAGTAGAGCTACAATTTGAGAGAAGACTTTGATAAAGATCTAATCATAATTGGCAAATCTAAAAAAGTATTAGACATTTCTTATCGTCTTTGGAATCTTCCAATTCATGATTATCTAGACTTTTTTAGAATTCATCATGAGACCATCATTTGAAATGATGTATCCTAAGAAATCAACTTGAGTAGTGTAAAATACACACTTTTCCATCTTGACGTACAAACCCACATCTCTAAGTTTTTGTAATACTTGACGAATATATACATCATGTTCTTCTACATTCTTAGAATAAATCAAAATATCATCTAGATAGCAGACGCTAAAATTGTCTAAGAATTCATGAAAAATATCATTTATAAGATATTAAAAAATAGCTAGTGTATTCTTAAGTCCGAAAGGCATGACATAATATTCAAAATGTCTGTACCTAATTTGAAACGCAGTTTTTCATTTATCTCCTTTTTTAATCCGTACTAGATTATATACTCCTCTTAGATCTATTTTTAAGTAGATCTTAGCTTAATTTAACTGGTCAAAGAATCTTGATATCAAAAGTAATGGATATTTATTTTTGATTGTAATCTTCTTGAGTCCTCGATAGTCAATACACATCCGCAATGATCCATTTTTTTTCTTCACAAATAGAATTGGAGCTCCTGTTGGAAATTTAGAATGGCATATGAAATTCTTGCCCAAATTCTTATCAATATATGCCTTGAATTCAGCCAACTCATCTTGTGATAAATTGTAGATTGGTCCAAATGGTGGCTAAGTTCCTTCGTTGAGGTCGATTGAACAATCATATGGATGATGCTCTGGAATAATATCTATATTTTTTTTTTCAAAAATGTCCTGATAATCCAGATATTGGCTTGGAATGCCATTAAAGTCTCTCTACCATCAGAAATAGGTGTGGTATAATTAGCAAAAGTTGATCTTTCTTTTGTTGCATGTATAAAAGCTTTTGTACTTATAAATATGCGTTTTATTATACTAGATTTATAGCTTTTCATTTGGTTGGCAGGATATTTAATAATATTCTTAGAAAAATCAAGTCTATGAGAATTCCAATCTATTTGAGGATTATATTTTTTTAGCCATGATAAACTTAAAATAATTGGATTACTCGGAGATTTAATTATGTTAAAGGTTACGTAGTTATTATGACCATCTATTGTTACTTTTATAGGATGGATTTCATGAGTGACATCTCTAGACGACAATGGACGATTATCTATGACTTCTATATGTACGGATTTAGTTTTCTATATTAAAGGTATTTTACTATTCTTAAAAAATTGTTTATCTAAAAAGCATATTGAGGCTCTTGAATCTAATAAGGCAAAGGCTTTGTAATTTTTTGGTCCTAAATATACATCTATTATAAAACAAAGAGAAGGTTCTAAGGAGAGAATAGGATCTTCATTAGAAATTGTACAAGGTTCTAGCTCCACTATTCCTATTATAGCTAGACAAATTCATTTTCCAACATATTATCTTCTTTGACAGCCATACTCCTCATTTTATAGCTGTATCATTTCTTTGGACAATATTGAATAGTGTATTTTGGTTCTCCACAATATAAATATAATCCTCTTTGACGACGTCAAATCTTTTCTTGTTTAATAAGAAGTTTAAAATGAACCGCATCAATTTGCATATCTTTTATTTTCAAATATACGTTTTGTGAGGATGTTAATGTTGCCATTGAATAATAACATTGAGGCTCCCTTGTACGACTCTCAATTTGAAATTCAAAAAATCGATTGTCACACTTCACAGCAAAATCAATTGCTTAACTCTATATTTGAGGATCGAATAAATTGAGCATTAATTTTTTTTACCTCATATTGTAATCCATAGAAAAATTGGCTGATGAGTGCAACATAATTCCACTTGATATCAATCGCTAGTTGTCAAAATTATAAAGCATATAATGACACTGATTGATTGCCTTGTCATAGGATGTGAATCTTGTTGGTTGCAACACGGATTGCATCATATTTTCGATACATAGATCAAAATTCCGCTAGAAATACCTCCAAATTATCTAATATCGTATCACGCCATTCAAGAAAAGATAAAAATCATAATAAAACAGAATCCAAAAGTAACGTTTTAATAAACTTAACTTGAGATCTTTGCATAGGATAACTTTGAGGTTGAAGTTCAATCACCAATTGTACCTAATTGATGAATCCTTGAAACTTAAATCTTATGCCATCAAACTTCTCAAATAAACTAATTTTTGATTCTCTAATGTTTGAATGGTGTTCCATTATAGGTGAGGTAATATGGTTTGGTGTAGATATTAATGCAGCTCCAACCATCTCTATATCTTCACTTTCTGTTAATCTTGTTACTCCTTGTAGTGGTAAACTGAGTTGATGCATTGTAAGCATTAGCTCTCTCATTTATTCTTACATTTGTGCCATTGTACTCTTAATTTCCGCAAGCTTTGCTATGATAATATAATAAGAAGGAAAGTGTGTACTCTTATTTCAAAAAATGCAGAATAACACATTCAAAAGAAAAAAGTCTAGAAATAATATTAGTTAAAAAATGGGTACTCCACAACTTCTAATATGCTTATGTCTTATCAAGAGAAAGAAGTAATCTACTCTTAATCAAAAAAAGACAAAGCTCTGATATTATATGTGTATTGTTGTCAATCTGTTAAGAACAAGAGCTTGATGAAAGCAAATAAACATATAAAACTTCTATTAAAAAGTATAACAAAATAGAAGTAAGGAAGTAGGTATATTAAACAAAATTAGAATGGCAATTGCCACAAGACAAGAAAATTATAGACTCTAGAAACTAGACTAGAAGCAAGAAAGGACTTGACAAAAGTGAAAAAAACTTTATTCTTACCTCTATAAATACTATCTAACTAAGAGCTATGTGGCGGTATTAAGGACCTCCCTGGCGTGTCTAATTTGGAATGTGTCAAACTTTACGACAAGTTTTCCATATGTGCACATACTTGGCTTGTTCACAAGCTACCAATATGTGCCATGTGGCTAGCTTGTTGATCAAGTTTCTAAATCTACCAATCACCTATAGACATGTATAAAGGTGATTCCGCATCTATAAAGCTTCTAGGAAGCTTCTCTATCAGATATTATCAAATCAACTTATTTTATCTACTTCTATTGGTTTATATTAGTTAGATAATTTTTGGAATAAATCTTATGTAAATCAAGGTAATGATTGGAGGTACAAATAGCAATTATTATTGTTGTTGTTGTCGAGTTTAAAGTTATTTTTTTTGAATTAAATGTGAATTCAAATTATTTTTAAATTACTACTTGGTTTTTATTATTTGATCCAAATTAAGTCCTTATAATCTTTCAATTATAATTAATTATATGCAATTTATCTCAAATTAGTAGTTAATACCAAATTCTCAATATGAAGTTTGACTACAACTTGTCAACTTTGATATCATAAGAATTATTTTTAGAGTTTGTACTTATACATCTATATCTTACATGAGATAGACCAATCTGATAATAATTTAAGGTGATGAATAAGTTATCTTCAAACCAAAGGCAAGTCCAAGGAGAATTTTTTCACCTACTAGATTTTAGACCTACTCATGTCTAAAGTATTGGAATTTAGACCTTAAATGCATTGAACAATAAGTCTATTTTTTTTTTGTAGTAATATATATTATAAATCCAAATAATTTTGTTATTCAATTAATTGTCCAATTAGTATAATATCCAAGATTAACAAAGATTCATATATTTTTTCAATGATGAAAAAAATATTAAAATAATTACATTAAGAAATTATATTAAAAACTTACATCAAAAATATATATATATATGGTTTTTTTAAAATCATGATATTTTACTTATTTCTCAAAAAGTGTATTAGAAGAAATAAAATTGGATTAAAGACAATAATCTCTAGATTCTTTTAGTTATTTTAAATCTTATAAAATCTATTTTTTATTTATAAATATTACAATATAAACTTATAAGAAATCAAAAGATAAAAACTATCTTTAAAAGCACATCTAAGATTGTTATATTGGTAATAAAAATAACATTTATTTATAAAAATATTTTTATTATATAGAAAGACTATGATTTAAGATGATTTTTTTTTTTAAAATCTAAAATAATAGATATAACTGTTAAATAAAAATTATAGATAATAATTTCTAAAATTATATTTATATTTATATATATATATATATATATATATATATTGCTAATGCCACTATAATATTTGATATTGCCCCCATAGTTTTTGATATTGCCACCATAACTTGCCATCCACCACATATTATCATAATTTTTGCTAATGCCACTACAAGTTGCCCTAAACTTGTATTGTATACTATAATGCACTTTATGGAACATTTCTAAAGCACAATACAATAGATATATTACACATTTTATATGGATGTATATTTTAGTATTTCATAAAGTGCATTGTGGTGTGCAACGCTAGTTTAGAGCAGCTTGTAGTGGCATTAGTAAAAATAATGATTGCATGTGGTGAATGGCAAGTTGTAGTGGCAATAGCAAAAACTATGGTAGTATTAATAACATCCTATATATAGAAAATTATTAGGTGGATACCTCCCTTTTATTGTGTAGACATCTCCTTTTTATTTTGTAGACACTTCCCTTTCATTACATGGACACCTCCCATGCCATGCACCTCTACATACATATAATAAACTTTTATTTATATTAGAAAAATTTAGGGTAAATTTACAATAAATTTTTTTTTAATGAAATAAATAATCTTTTTAAAATAAAATAAAAAATACGTAAAATATATTATGAAGTTTTGTTAAATTTAATTTATAAAAATAAATAATTAAATAAAAATTCTATAAGCTATTACATAAAAATATTTTATTATATATTTATTTTAAAAAAAATTAGTATAAATAAGAGTTTTATTATATATATGGGGATGTGTGGCATGGGGGTATCCATGCAATAAAAGGGAGAGTATCTATCTAGCCATTCCCTAAATTAATCAATATAATTAAGAATTTAAAAATTCACCTCAATATGGTCATAAAATAATGATTATTTGTCTATTTGCAAGTTAATAGAAAGGACCATAAGCTTTCTAAAATCATACTATAATACATTTTTATAAAGACAAGGACTTTTTATGAATATGTATATATATATATATATATATATATATTTTTTATTTTAAAGATAAGATCTTAAAATATAAATTTCTTTATATAATATTAATAAAAATATATTAATTTTATTATAATATTATTGATATCATTAATTTTATTATAATTTTATTTTAATTTCTTTGTATAATATTAATAACAATACAAATAATTTCTTTGTATAATATTAATAACAATATAAATTTTTATAATATTAATAACAATATAAATTTTTATAATATTAATAACAATATAATTTTTTATAATATTAATAACAATATAATTTTATTTATTGTTATGGTAGTATATTTATATAATATGGTATTTTCTTTAAAAATATATTTTATATTAGTAAATCAGCTATATTAAAATGCTAGACAGTATAAAACCATGTCATGGTGCTATATTACTATTCCTTAGTTTACTCAATATTCAATATAATTTTTTATTTATATTCATACTTCAGTTATTAGTAACGTTGTTTATTCAACCTAATTGCAATTGAAAGTAATATATTTTTACAATCTATTTGGTTAGCATTGAAACATTGAAGTTATAGAATTACTATTACAAAATTTTATTATTAATTGCCATCAACTATGTCTTTTTAGGATTCCCAATATTTTATTTTTATATATGATTTATTTATCATATTTTGTTTATTATATTTTCAAATTTAATTTTATCATATTGCAATCTCTTTTGAATAATTACATTATGCCATTATAACAATGACAACAATATACTCTCCCCTCAACAAACTTTCAAGAATATAAATCTATAATATTAGAATAAAAGTAGGCAACCACTAGATGGACACCTGGTGCCATGCACCCCCACATACACATAATAATACTCTTATTTTTACTAAATTTTTTTAGAATAAATTAATAATAAAATATTTGTGTACAATGGCTTTTGGCACTTTTTTTCTTTTTTCTTTTTATTGTTGTTGATTAAATTTTACAAAATTTCATGATACATTTCATGTAATTCTTTCATTCACTTTAAAAAGTTTAAAGAATTTTTTTAGGAATATTTTATTTTAAATTTATCCTAAAACTTTTTAGTATAAATAAGAGTTTTATTGTGTATATGTGGGGGTGCATGGCACATAGTAAACAGAGGTGTCTACCTAGCAATTCCCTATATATATATATATATATATATGGATATAAAGATATGTATGTGCATATGTATGGGCAACTACACATGTTTTTGTTAAATTATTAAAATTGTTGTGTAAACATGCTTTCAGATTAATAACATGTGTTATGTGATAGACACTAGTAATATCCAATAAAATACGTTTTCCAATTTACGTATAATTTGACTCAAATTATGCACTTGTTCTTACATGTGCTCTGCCTTGATCAACAGACTGCAATCCAAGTATATTGTAATGTTTATACAAAGAAAAATCAGTTTTATAAGAAACTAGGACAGGTCGCATCTTCAACAACATCCTTTACAGTCAAAAGGGACAGAAAAAAATGAAATGTGAGGTAGAGAACGAGTGCAGGCGCTCCATCACGAAGGGGATGATCCGTTTTTGTACAATGCCGCACGCAGACGCGGGGTGGCCAGGACCTGCAGAGGCGCGGCCATGAAGGTCACCACGCCGGGGCGCTCCGTCATGTCGATGGCCGCAGGGGCCACGCCCAGCGGCGGAGCCCAGGAGAAGTGGTGCAGCAACCTAGCCAGCATCAGCTGCACCATGTTTAGTCCCAGTTGCGCCCCCGGGCACACTCGCCGTCCCGCCCCGAACGGCAGCAGACGGTAATCGTGGCCCTTGATGTCAATGTCCTCCTCCAGAAAGCGTTCCGGGCGGAAGCGCAGAGGCTCCTCCCAGACGGTGGGATCGCGTGAGATTGCATACACATTGCAGTGCACGATTGCTCCCTTCGGGATATCGTACCCGCCTATCTTCACGGTCTCTGTAGCCTTGTGCGGCAGCATCAGAGGCGTTGGCGGATGCAGTCGGAGTGCCTCCTTCACCACCGCCTGCACGTAGGGCAGCTGGCTGAAGTCTGCTTCCGTCACCACTCTGTCTTGACCCACCACCTGCCATTGCAGCACAAATATTCAGATTCCCGCCATACTTCCTTGATTAAATGCGAGCGGATTTCACATTACTGGCCATAATAATAACAACAATACTAATTTCGGTCATTTCCTCTAACTTCTCACCTGATCCAGCTCTTGTTGCGCTTTGACTTGAATATCTGGATTGCGAACAAGCTCGGCAATGGCCCATTCCACCGAAATAGCGGTAGTATCCATGCCTGCCGTGATCATATCCCAGAGCAACCCGATGATGGTGGTCTCGCTCAAGTCATACTGTTTCTGCATGGACAATAATGCGTCAATAAAGTGATGGCCAGGGCCATTCTTCTGGCTCTGCAGCCTGTGCTCCTGCATGATGGCCTTGGTCAAGTTATCTCTTCTCGCACCATGCTTGGAAAATTCCTCCTCTTGCAGCGGAAACATCCACCTCAAATACGGTATGTGCTCCGACATCTTCAGTGACGCGCCCAGCTTCATTCCTTGCGATACAATCTCCTTGAATTCCATACCCTGGTTATCGATATTCCCTTTGTCGTCCACAAACCTCTTCCCGAACACAATGCGGGTAATGTTGTTGAATGCCATTGCTGACAAGTATTTCTTCAGATTCAGAGGTCTAGATTCTGCACACTCCTTGAACAAAGCTGCCACCATGGCTCCCACCTCGTCCTCTCGCACGGGTTTCAACGACTCAAGCCTCTTGAACGTGAACAATTCCAGTGTGCATACTTTCCTTACCTTAACGTAGTGTGGGCCATAGTCAGCCCAGATGAGATCCTGCCCGTTTCGGCTGAACCGTGCCGCAGCACGGGTGAGTGGTCTAGATGATAGAGCATGGTCTCTTTCTTTCAGCATCTCTTTGGCAGCGTCCGCGGATGATACTACCACATTGAGCGTCGGTCCCATCCACACCGACATCACAGGACCGTAGGTTTGAGCCCACTCCATGAAACATTTAAAGCGCACAGGAGTAATGTGCGTGAGGTTTCCCACAACAGGTAGTGGCCGTGGTCCGGGCGGCAACTTGTGCGAGCTCCTCAAAGCCTTATACATCATGAAGAGCAGCGCTGCTACAATGGCTCCAACCGTGTAGGTGTTCTCCCACATAACTGCCATTGCGGTGGCCTTTGACTTGCTAAGACAATCAACAACCGAAGTGTACTCTCGTTTTGCAATGTGAAGCGGTTTACCCAACCTTCAATGGCAGTGACATGGAAAACACGATTTTGTGCTCTACCCTATAAGCTTAATTACACAGAGATATTGCTCCCCTAGAAAACTTTGTCTAATCCCAGAAACTTGAAATGCAGCACAGAATGTCAGTCTCACAGAGAAAGGCAATCTCGAGGAAGCTAATTTAGGAGGATTGTCTGCATTTTGGTGGCCATGCTTACCTGACAAGGAGTTTACAGAAGAGAGTGTGGCATGAGACCAAGTGCAGCTGCAGAGGGAGACATCTACAAACCCCCTACAACGCGATCAGCTGAAATGGGACCTCAGAGGGAGCCAGAATCAAGTCCAGAACTAGTGTAGGTGTCCTTTAACTCGCGATCCCTCCGCATCGTCACAGCTGCACAGGGCAAGACCGAGATAATATCCTCGACATGGACGAGGAAGAGAAAAGGGGAGAGTGAGCAGGGAAGCCGGAACGAAACCCTTCCTGGCATCCGCAACGAAAGCATTGAAAGCGACATCAGTGCAGCAGATGCGTAGGTGCAGCCCATTAAATTTGCCCTGTCACCATCGCACCACCAGTTTTGCCCTGGATCACACGGCAAGTGCCGAGTCTCACCCTCGTCTGCCCTTCCTCTTGCTCTCCCCGTTTCCTGCTCCACCTGCACCTGTGCTTGCTTCTTTCATTACCTCCGCCTCTTGGACCATTGCTAGTTTCCTTCTTTGCCATACATCTCCTCTGATACAACACTATGGCCTCTTGCTTTACAGAAATATCAACTCTTAGCGAACTCCATTTACAACTTAATATGGCAGTTTGTCTAGTCATTCCATTCTTGGAATGCACATTAAACAAAACATAATTAAATAAATGTTTTTGTCATTCAAGTGTGCATTTTCAATAGGTTTAAATGTAAGTGCTCATACAAATTACAAAACAATTAAGGCATTGTTATTGGGTGTGAAGTACAGGATCTTGTAGGATGTAGACTACTAAGAAAATAATATACCATGATATCCAAGAATTATTAACGTTCACAACAACAAAAAGTATAAAACAATGCAAAGTAATATTTTCTAGGTAATACGTATTGACTAAACATTTGAGGTCATCTATCTTGACCACAATGATGCATTAAGGATATCAACACAAAACTTTATCATTTTAACCATTAGAATTAGATATTTGATTATCATTAGCAAAAATTACCACAAGAAAATAAAAATAAATAAAAGTAATTAGTTGAAGCCTTGAAGTTTATTTTAAGAAAAATTACATAAAGTAAAACTCTTTGTTTTGATCTATTCATTTTTCATAAACCATCTTTTATTAAGTATTTATGAACTTTATTTTTTTATTTTCTGTTGATTAGACTTGTCTGTTATGTTTGCAGATATTATATTATAGAATACATATAAAAAAATAAAAAATAATCCACAAATGGAATATATTATGTTTTTTAAAATATGCCTAAATTACTAGAATGAAACAAAATAAAAGATGCAATCAAATTTAGTTACAATATTTTTGTGCAAAAAACAAGGTCTCAGAAGTAAACTACTTCATAATTTGTTTATTTTTATCTATTTTATGGTAAAATTGGTAGAAATTAAAATTCATAATACTTTTGAGCACTAAATTTCAATTAAAATTCCCTAAAAGTGTAATGTATGCTACAAAAGAGATTAGATTGGAAGCAATATAAGTAACTTCAAGGTATTCATCTCTATAATAGAATTGTTTACATTGACATATGTCACAAGATTAATACAATAAATTGGATCAAGATTGCATATGTCACAATTGTATCAAAATTGGATCAAATATGTCAAATTGGATCAAAATTGGGGGACTGCGACACTGCCCCTTCCCTCCTTCCCCACTCCTCTCTCTCTCTCTCTCCCCCCCCCCCACAAATCTCTGTGTCTGTATGTGCGTGCGCGCGTGCGTGTGCTGGGTCTACTTCTCTGTCCCCATCTAAGACAAAGTGGGTCGCCAGGGGTCTGCATGCTTACATGCCTACCCTTCCTCCTCCCTCCACCCCGTCCCTGCAACCCCCCCTGCATGCCCGCCCTTTGCAAAGCCCCTTATGGTGTCTCCACCTCTCACTTATGGCTACGAGCATCCCACACCATCGACACTCAAAAAAGTAAACACACCCATTTCATGCACAGCCAAATGGCAGATTCTATTGCAGAGGCCTTGTTGATAGAGTACAATCATTTATGCCCGTAATTTATGCAATTCATTCATAGTTTCCGACATTGCCTGAATGCCGCTCCAGGCCATGCGACGCATGGACAATCTCCGCTAAACATTATGCCTGCAACACGTCAACGCAGAGCAGACAGAAGGAAGTCCAGAGCGCTGAAGTCCGCCCCTCGCATGGCGCACTCATCAGCATTGTGATTGCTCGGCGAAGAGCATATGTCGTCGCTTTCGGGGGAATTGTGGCCGCACGACGATGTAGGCCACGTTCGTGAACATGCGTCGAAGTGGTGCTTAGCGCCTGCGTGAGCAAAAAATGCGATGGATTTCGAGTACTGGATGGTCGCCAAATTCTTTCGGGTGATGCAGTTCGTATAGAAGGGATCGCACTCTCCGACATGAAGCTGCATTGGTCGGAACGGCCGCCAGAAACTTTTGGTCACCGACGGGCCAAATCCTAGATTGACACCGCAACCTGGGTAGAAAGCCACCGAGCAGACGAATTTGTGATCGGATTCTGGCCGTGAGACGTTGCTCAAGCGGTCGGTCTCAGCTACCTCCACCATGACTGATGCAACACGTTAATTTGTGAGATGTTGAGGTTGTAGCGAGACAGCGCAGACTGAAGGACTGTGATATCAATTAGAGGAAATTATTTCGGCATTAGGGGATAGAAAAACATGCACCTGCTTGGGCGCCGTGCGACCATCCGAGGAGGCCAATTTTCGAGCCGTCGATCTCCTGCATGGCGTTGAGATAATCCCATGCCGCGCGGGCATCTTGGACGCGTTCTGTGTAAGGATTGACAGCACCAGCGTAACGCCCTGCGTTGTCGCTGCACTGGTTCTGCCATTCCTCGCTGCTGGTGGTATTGGCAGGCTGGCGGGGTGTGAAGCTGTCCACAGCCAAAGCCACGATGTTACTCTCCGCCAGCTTTTTCCCCCACTTGTCGATGTTGTTCTGCAAATTGGGAGTGCCATCGCGGTTGGTAGCGCCCACAACCCGCTCCGACCAAATGCCACTGCAGCCATGCATCATCACCACAGCGGGGTAATGGTTCAGGAGAGCAGCATTGTAGCCTCTCGGTTTGTAAATGACCCCCGTTAACTCTCGAATGCGACTTCCATGTCCAGCGGGAAATGCGATCCTATCTGCGGTGATGATCTGCCCTCGCGTGCTCACAGATGCCACGCACACGAGAATGCCCGCCACCACCGCTGTCAGGGGCGAGGAGGATGATTTTGTCCGCGTCATGGCGCTGCACCAATTCGTCTTGATATTCCTCGTCCGCGTTCGCCCAGCACGTCGATGATCCCCACTCGCTTCGATGATTCCACATTAAATCACACGGATTCATCCTCCGAAATTGGATAATCCGCTCTTCTGCACTATCACAGACACATTCTACACGCACACGAGTGATCTCATGCGCGAGAGGGCACCAAAACGCATCTCTTCTCTTCGTCTGCCTGCTGCAACCGCGCAAACATATATATATATATATATATATTTGCCCGATGGGACATGTGCCGAGAACACCGGAATTATTGATCCATTGACAATATCCGAGCATCGAGGGAATGCAGAATCGCAACGCACTGGTGACGAATGGACCTGTAAAGCGGGACCGGCCCTAAATTAATGCCTATCCAGAGGATCTAATTACGGATGGCAGTGCCGCAGCAAGCAGCAGGGCAAATGGTGAAAGCCGAGGAACACGCCAGATGGGCACGAGTATCAAGACAGAAGACCATGCAATCCATGCTCCTGATGGTCCGTGATATGATAACAACGCACAGGGGAGTCCTGCAAGAGGGTGTGACGGGACCGCGCGTGGGAACAAGTCCCCTCCTCCTCCTCCTCCTCCTCCTGCACTACGCCCACCCCCACGCCCACCCCCACATCCCTCCCTCTTGCTTCCCCCTTCCCTTCCCTTCCCTTCCCTTCCATGAGACAAAATGCATGGCACAGCAGTAGTACAGTCTGCAGTGCTTGGATAATGTCCCACCTCAAGCTCCCCACCTTGCCTTGCCTGTGTTGACACCAGCAGGCACCCCAACAACTCCATCCCACAAGCACTCTCACTTCCAATGTTCTCACCCTTGCTACTTTCCCATTTGGGAGGTCAGTTTTGGAAACAATGAAGAAGTTCTGTGACAAAGAGTTTTAACCTCCATCATAGAATTTCTTTGTGCTTGTGAGGTTGTATCCATTTCTAAACTTGCATAAGTAAATTTTAAAATTTTCCATTAAAATGGAACACCATAACTTTATTGCATCAAAAGTTGCCATTGTATACATTTTTTTGGGCACAAATCTTTTGAACACAAGTTTGTTGGACACAATCTTTGATAACTCTTTAAAATACATTTTTTTGTGACATTTTAAATGGAGATGCTTTTGGTCACAACTAATCTGTCAATGCCCTGACAGCCCACATTTGAGACCACTGATTAATTGCAAGTAATGGAATCCTATATTTTTGCCATTGCCTGCCAAGTCAAAGCTAGCCTCATGGACAACAGAGAAATACATACATACATACATGTGTATATATTTCTAATATATATATGTAGACCTTCCTACAAAATTGGTGACCTCATGAGTATGAGAAGTAAATTCAAATCACAAGGCACTCAAAATACTCTGCACATGACTCAGTCATGCAGCAGGTAGTTAATAAGTGATAGTGGTAATAATAGCATGTAGGTATGTCTATGTGCATACTCAGTCATCAATTAGAAAGTTCCATCAGACCCTTGCCTACCTACCAACCTACCAACCTAACCTACTAACCCATTTTCTTTCCTTCCATCATTGCTACTATCTCTCTCCTGCCACAAGGGGAGGCACTGAGAAGATGGCATTTTCTTGTCATTCTACGTTATAACTGGAGGCAGGGAGGCAGGCAATTAAGTTTTAGTTTTTATTAGTGAGAATAGGCAGTCTCAACAACAGCTCTCTCTCTCTTTTCCATCTGTGGTTAGTTGGAGAATTCACCCTGCATTCATGGGCATTTTGTTGGCATGCTACATTCCTTTCTTTTTTTCTGTTTTTTTTTCTTTTCCTTTTTGTTCTATAGATAATGAGAGTTGCCATGTAGCAGCAGCAGCTCCTCTGTCCCTCCTTGTCCACTCCCAAATGAGGCCATGAACCAGGTCACAACCACAGAAAGGAAGTTGAGGAGAAAATGCACATCAAGTGCATGTGGACATGAGTCAACCCCAAAACAAACATAATAAATAGAAAAAAAATAGAAAATACTTTCCATTAAAAAAAAGGGCTTTAAAATTTATTATATTTATATGTATATAAATGTGATTGTTTTTTATTTTATTTTTTCAGGAGCTTAGAATTTTCTTGGAACATATTCTTAATGAACCATTTTTCAAAGAGCATATATTATAAAGAAAATTGAGTTTAAAACTAAAGATTTGAACAAAAAGTTCTTCGGTGTATGAAATTAAGCAAGCTGTAATTTGGATCTAAGAATTTATTGAACAATTACAACTTACAGTTCCATTCAATATTTGGTCTTGCAGCTTCTTTATTATCTTACAAAAATGATTCCATCCAAACATAGAGTTTTATTCAAAAATAATATGTTCATACAGATAATTTGAAAATTTTATATATTCATTCATTCACTCATTTCTTCCAAAACGTTACTCAGAAAATTAAACTTGACAACTATTATTTGTTTTCAAACTCAATCTCCAAGTTACACTTTCATAATACCAAGAACAAAGATTGTCGGATCATATGACTTCAATATAAAAATATTTAATTAGATAACTACTTATAAATATTCATCAATTATCTTCCACAATAATATATTTTTCTAATGTTTAAGTTTAAAGTCTATTTATCATAGCACAATTGCTGTTGCCATTCAAAATTACCAATAAGCAATAAATAATTTGAGGTTCTCCAAAATTCTCTAGAGGACTAAATCTGTCAACCTAATTATTCAATTAAATAATTTGGAATATTAGCAATAGATCAGGAAGTTGATATGCATTATTATAATTAATTTATTAGAATATCTTTTTCTTAAATATTAATTTATTCTTAAAACTGAAATAATATACATAAAATATTTTATTTTCAAATTGTGAATTTTTCCAATCAAGATTTATTTTTAAGAATTTTATTTAAAACTATAAAAACATAAAATGTATAAAAGTCATACAAGATACATCCCAATTCAATAGAATGATACATAATCCTTATATCATTTAAAATAAATCCTAAAGGTGTTAAGCATCAGTTTTTATTTTTACATAAAATAATTTCGGTTTTGTGATTTAAAAAATTAAGTTTTTGCATAAATTTTTCATCTTTATAAAATATATATATATATATATATATATATATATTTTGCATATTACCACAAGGTTCATTTTGTGTCTTCCTTATTGTAGATATTTTTTAAATTATTAATCAATAAAATACTTTTAAAATACAAATAGAAGCAGTTATTTAAAATTTAGAGTTATAAGTTATGTCTTGGCACAAAAAGATGATGTAGGAAGTAGTATGTCATTGCATTTGTTTTTAAAAGCAACAATAATATAGACTTCAACTATTCATCTTATAAAATAAAAGTTTTGATTACAGTTTAGGCAATTACTCACTTTTGACTTTATTTATATGGCCAACAATTTACATTGGCAATAAATCATCAACCTTTAAAGTGGCTTATAGAGTCAACTAAGTTTACTGGCAAACTTGCCAAGTGACCATTAATACTTCAAGAATATGATTTTAATGTTGTACATGTAGTAGACATTATCAATTTAGGTGTTGATGGACTTTCTTGTAATTTAAGTCTTTTAAATAAGGACTTAATCAAAGCCAAATAGCATAGAAATTGGGATAGTGTCAAGGACATGAATCATAAAAGAACAAAATATCAATACACTCTCATGTCACTCAAAAAAATAGAAAATTATTCAAATATAAAATAATATTAAAATTATAATGGCTATTGCCAAAGACAAGAAGATTAGAGATTCTTGAAACAAGACTAATAATAAGAAAGGCGTTGATAAGAGTGAAGAGGGTTTCATTCTTGTCTCTATATATACTATCTATTTAAAAGCTATGTGGTGATATTTTATATGACTTCTAATACCTGTCCAATTGTAAGAAATGTGTCAAACTTGTAAGACAAGCTTTCTATAAATGTGCCACGTATTTAGTTTGTTTTACAAGCTACCAATATGAGCAACATGTGGCTAATTTGTTGACAAAGTTTTTAACTTGCTAATCACCTATAAACATGTATAAAAGTGAAATTGCATCTATAAAGTTTCTAAGAACCTTTTCTATAAGTATTATCAAATTAACTTATTTTTATTTATTTCTACTTATCCATATTAATTAGATAATTACTAGAATAAATCTTATATTTATGATATTATCTCTTCTTCTAGGGACAAGTTCCACAAGAAGCAATAATTATATGTTGATAAAGTTCAAGATGCACCAAATTATATTTGGCACATGGTGTAATCTTTGTTTCTTTTGAAGATAGTTGATAGGTCCTTTCAGCCATCAATAATATCTCATATTAAGGTAGGAGGACCACCTTGATATTTAATCATTATTGAAGCCTTTATAAGTGCTTTAATTTAAAGTACAAATTTTTTGATTCTTAATCTTAGTTTTGATGGATGTCATCAATGAAAAACATTGGCTTTTACTGATATATTTTTTAGATTCTTCGATGGCATCCATGTGTATTTATTAATATCATATCTATGCCAATGTATAAGATATTCTAGCTAATTTTGACACTATTATCATGGTAGAGAAAATTTGCCTTAAGAAAGCATTGAGCTTCCGGCTGTTATTAATTGCTCAACCAAGTTTGAAAATAACAAAACCTCCAAATTTATATAAAAGTCTTTTTTTATAGGCCTATTATATCCAATATATAAGTCTTATTTCCACAAAAAATTCAAAATATAATAAAATATTTTAAAACCTCATTCATCCATAGAAAAGAAATTTTTTTTGAACTTCAATAATCCATAACTTTTAGTCCAATTGTTTAAATTTATTTAAAATTTATATAAAATATTGATGTATTCTTAACAACTATCACAACAAATTTCACTATTAACAAAATGATCTATTTATTGTTTTGGAATTTGATCTATTATCTTTGATTTTTAATAATTTTTTCTTTAAAAATTCTAAATATAGTAATTCTTTTACATTAGATATAGATCTTAAAATCACCTCTCTAACTGCATCTCTTAGTTTTCAAAAGCTCTCATACAACTCCTTGTATCTTCTAAAGAGTGGCAGTAGGTATGATTTGTATATCTTAACTTCAAGCGCCTATTCTTCCTTTATAAAAATTCCAAATCTCTTGATTCTTATATTAAAATTGTAATAAAAAAATAAGTTTTTTAATTAAATTTTTTGATTTTTGAATGCTTTCTCTAAAATTACTAAAATCCTTGTTTTCTTTGGAGACAGCCTCCTCAAAGCCTATAAGGCATGACCATTGACCAATAAAAATGAAGAACTTCACTCCTTATCTTCATTCATCTATATTTTTCTTTCATACCTCCAAATAAGCCTCTTCGTAGTTTAGTTCTTTATTTTTGGCTCCCAATCTCTTCTCAAGGCTTCATACTAAATATTTAGATCCTATATAATTTAAACGCCATAATCAAACTAAGTAAAAAAAATCCAAAATAAAGTTTCTTATACCAACTCTCTTTTATTTGATTTATTAATTATTCTAAGACACATTTAAATTTATAAATACATTATATATTTTAAATAATTTTTACATACTATAAGCAATTATAATATGACACTATCTTGGATCTAAGACCTCTTGTACTTCAAATTCTTCATTGTGGTCTATTTCTATAAGAGGTGGTGGCATTTGTCTTCTTCCTTGTATATCCACTCTCTTGTATGATTCAAGCAGTGACATATAAAATAGAAGATGGATCTTTATAGATTTTAATAGATGTAATCAATAAGCAATTCAATTAATTTGTTTATAAATTAAAAATAATCCAAGCCTATAATAATCTAGCTTATCACAAGGATAAATAGTCTTAATATTATAATAAAATAACCATATCTTATCATCCACGTAGATTTGATATTATTTCTTGTGATAGATATCTGCATTGATTTTTTGTCATTCTTGAGCTTCTTTTAATTATACTTTCATTGCTGCATGTAGCTCTGACAACCAAATTATTAAATCTTTTATCGCATGATTATCAACTTTTAAAAAATTAAAAATATCAAATTATGGATAGTAACCATACTTGATAAAAAATAGAGTTTGTTGTATAGAAACATGTATCAAATTATTATAAGCAAAGTCTACCAATGGCAAAAAAATTGTCTAATCATCTTAATAATAGTTGATGGTACATCTCAAATATTGCTCTAAAATTTAATTTACTTATTTTGTTTATCTATTAGTTTAAAGATGAAAAGTTGAAGATAGTTTTATGTCCACCTTCAATATTTTGAAAAAGATTCTTCAAAATCTTGATATAAATTGCATCCCTCTATCTGATATAATATCCTTTGGTAATCCATGATAGCGATAGATATTGTCAAAGAAAAGTTTAGTTTTTTCTTCACTTGTGATATATTTTATACATGGTATAAAATATGCCATCTTGATGAAATGATCTACAATCACAAATATACAAATCATATGAACTTGAATTTAGAAGATCCATGATAAAATCCATAGAAACAAAAGATCAAGGTTGTTTTGGTATAGATAATGGTTGGAAAAATTCATAAGGTTGATAATGAAGAATTTTTAATTTTGAATAAATATTGCACAATTATACAAATTCTTTAACAACCTTCCACATTTGATGCCACCAAAAATCTCTTGATATTAGTTCCAAAGTCTTGTTATATCCAAAATGTCTTATTACTGGGAAGTTGTGATAAGTTTCAGGAGTATATAATGGTGTTTTACCTTCTAAAATATATAGGAATTCTTTAAAATAGAATAGATTGTTCTTAAATTCAAACTTAGAAGTATCATAAGACTTAGATGAATTATCTTTAATATTATAAATAAAAAGGTCTGAAGACATATTTGATTAGACTTTCTTGAGAAAAGTTAAATCAATAGTCAATGTTGAGTTTATTGCTCAAAGATGAAATTACTCTGACTTCAAGAAGATTCTTCTTTATTGATCAAAAGCTACATCTTTTTTTTTTGGTGCAAGATAAAAATACCTAAAAAAAGCACCAAATAGACTTTATTATTTTTTTGATTGATAAGTGATAATGAACTTGAATCTTGATAAAAATATGCTCCAACAAGCTTCATGACAATTCAACATGTGTATGGATATAAAATATTCAAGATTTTTATAATTTATATATACAATGATTGAATTAAATACACATTCTAAATAGTAACATCATTCTTAAAAAATTTCTACAATTACAAGAAGTTCTTTATTATATATTTTATAATTTATTTCTATTGTTAAATTTTTTAAAAAATAAAAAGCTACTAGATAGAATTTGTTATCTACTCCCATTTGTGATAATACCACGCCCAAAGTAAAATCTGATGCATCTATTTTCATAAAAAATTACTTTAAAAAAGTTGACGTGATACAAGATTGGTGCAGAAGTAAAAACTATCTTTAAAGCTTCAAATAATATTTTTGCTTCTTTACTCCAATCAAGTTTGTCCTTAAAAATTAAGCATATAAATAGAACTATAACTTAAAAAAAATTCTTGATGAAGATTCAATAATAATTGGCAAATCTCAAAAAATATTATATATCCTTTACTATTTTTAAAATTCTCCAATCCATGATTGTTTGAACTCTTTTAGGATCCATCTTGAGACTACCATTTGAAATGATGTATCCTAAAAAATCAACTTGAATAATATAAAATACATATTTTTCCATCTTGGCATATAATCTTACATCTCTAAGTTTTTATAATACACGATGTCATGTTATAACATGTTTATGTAGTGAAAAACATGAACAATAGAGATTTCTACTTAATATTCAAATATCTTAGTTCAATAGGAGCTTAAGATACTTAAGAAAGATTTTATGAAAGCCTCTTAGATTATTTTCTTATTTTAATAGCTAATAGATAAAAGTTATTTATTAAAATTTTCTTCTAGATTATAGAAATTCTTTGACTACTTTTAAAAGACCATAAGTTAATAAAAATATGATAGAAGAGATAATTTATTAATATGGTTGATACTAGGATTAAGTTGAGGGCAAGGTTAAGCTTAAAAACCTTTAGAATAAGTTAGATTGATATCCATGGATTGATTGTATATGGAACAAGGTCAAAATCAAACCTCTAGCCATGAAGACGGCCACCAAGGATAGGGAGTAGGTTCATTTAGAGATTGACAGTTAGAGTTGGAAAGTTAGCTTCAAATTTGTTTCAAAGACATTAAGCTTGTTTTTGTAAGGTTTGGAAGGACTTAACAATCGCTATTTAAAATCACGGTTTGTATTAGAGGTTGAATTTTTATGCAATAAAGTCAAGACCAGCTCTTTCAACTATTGTGTGCAATTGAAGTAAAATCTACACTTGAAAATTCGAGAATGTATAGATAATTGAATTTGTTAAGATTGAGTAAAAATTTGTAGCAATCTAATGGTGTAATCAAGACTTATTTGATCTTTAATACAAAGAGGTATGAAGTAAGGAAGCAAACCCCATAAACCTTTTGATTATAGCTCATGTGGTTAGAGAGAACCATGTTGTCAAAGTAATCCCTCTATGCTGCCTTTGATTCTGGACCCCCTTTGCTTCACACCTTCATTGCTCCTTATTAACAAAAACCTAAGTATTAAAATTTTATAAACTTGTTGCTTACTTTATGTTGTAAACATCCTCTAATTTTTTCTCCAAAACTCCTCTTTGAACTAGAGTTATAGACTCTATTCTTCTCCTTTAATTCTGTCTTCTAACAACTCTAGATCTGACCACAAATTTCCTCATAATTCTTTAAACATAACTCCAATAGCAATCAATTTTTTATACAACTTAATAGACTCATATATCTACAAACCCTAATAAATTTTACTTGAAATGCTACTCTGATCACAAAGATATGCTCCCTCAAACTTCATTGACTTGGAGATAGACCCCTATCATTTTGAAAGAGCATAACATTTTATTCATAAGACAAATGAGTATCAAACTTACTCTCATCTCTTCCCTAACTTGTTTAGATTATGTCTATCAAATTTCATACTCAAATTCATCTCTTAACTTCCTTTATATCCAAAAAAATCCACACATACACTGCCCATACAAACTCCAATTCTGCCTGCACTCTATTCCTCTTTTCACCTACACCTCGTTACAATTTCACTCATAACTCTTTGCTCAAAGATTATATTGACTTAAGATTTTGATACAAAGTAGTAAACTCTATAAAGAACAAAAATCAAACAAATTTTGCCTCTAGAGTCCAAGTGGTTTCCAAGAACCAAAGTCCAAAATTTAGTAATCTTCACTGCCCTAGTCTTAAATACCTGCAACTTTGACAACTCATATCTCCCTTGATATTTAACCAAAAGACATGAGAATCATTTTTATATGTTTTTTATCTTTTCTACTACAAATCTACAAAAAATTACACTTAAAATCCTTTCCAAGCTTCTTCTACATACAAAAATATATACTACCTATACAAATAATCTTATGCACCTCCAAAAGAACCCTCCTTCTTCTTCTTCACGACCCCTCCTTGTCATCCCCACCTAGTCTCTCTTCTTCTCTTGGTCAAAGAGACACCTCAGCCATATCTTTTCACCTCTTTAATCTTTTCTTTTGGATTAACTTGAAGAAATCTCACTATTTGAGATAAATTTCTATTCTATCTTTTTACTACCATTTTTCTACCAACTTTTCTTCTAATTTCAGCCCACAACATTTAAGTTTAGATCTAAGATAGAAGAGAATAAAGATAAAGTAGATCTAAGATAAAATAGAAGAAAATCTAATAAGTAGAAAGAAACAATTTAGATTAGATTAAAAATAAAAAAAAGAAAGAACTACATTCTACACTGCTAAGTCAAAGAAGCTTGTGTAGTTAAGTTCTTAGCTACTTTGGAGCTGACGTGGATTTGAATCCACTTGACTTTTTTGTAGAAATCCTTGGCTTCATGACTTGGTACTATTAGTAAAAATTTCAGCACGAAATTAGTAGTTTGGCCTACCTATCATCCATGAGCTTGTCATAAATATTATAACCCCCAAGATAATGTGGTTATAACCACAATCCCTTCTCTTTTTCATCCTCTTTTCTTCTAATCTTAATCTTTTTATTTTAACATATTCTTTTATATCTTTCACACTATATTTTAATTTACAGCGTGACAGCGGATGGTAACTCAAAGTGATATGCTACTAGATTGATTTGCTTCCGGATAGAAAATGGCACCAATCTTCGATAGTCTAACTTATTACATAGTTGTTTAGTCTTGATATTTCATCAAAGAAGCCATATCTTATCTCCAATATGAAAAGCAGGTAGTTGATTCCTAAATTTATCCACAAATGCTTTATAAGCATCTTGAGCTACTTGTAATTGAAGCTTCAAGATTTTTTGGTATTCCGATAGCTGTTTTGTAAATCCTTTAGTCGCTGGATTGTTGTTCTTTGGCATGTTTCATAAGTTAAGCTTCAGATGATATCCATAGTTGGAATAAAACGATGTTTGTTGAGTTGAAGCATGAATAGTATTATTATATGCAAACTCCGCTAATAGTAGATATGAAATCCAATCATCTTGTTGATAATCAATGCTACATCATAAATATTGCTCCAACACTTGATTAACTTGTTTTGTTTGGCCGTCAGTTTGAGGATGGAAAGCTAAAGAAAATTTAATATCTACCTTCAATATTTCAAAAAGATAATTCTAGAACTTAGATATGAATTGGGGTCCTCAATCGGATATAATATCATTTGGTAAATCATGGTATAGATATATATTATTGAAAAAAAGCTTTGCCATTTCTTTATTAGACGCAATTTTTTTACAAAGGATGATGTAAGCCATCTTTGTAAGTCAATCAACTACTATAAAGATACCATCTAATGAATTGAATGGCGATAGATCTGTAATGAAGTCCATTGAGATAGAGAACCATGACCGTCTTGGAATGGATAAGAGTTGTAACAATCCATAAGGGTGATGTCGAGGATTCTTGGATCTTGAACATGTGTCACAAGAGAGCACAAAGTCCTTTACTACCTTCCACATTTGAAGCCACTAAAAATCTCAAGATATAAGTTCCAAGGTCTTATAAAATCCAAAATAACCCGCAATAGGAAAGTCATGGCGGGATTGAAGAATGCATAGTCATATTGGTCCTTCTGGGATATACAAACATTCTTCAAAGTATAGAAGATCTTCCTCAAGTTTGAACTTATCAATATTTTCTTTCAAACATTGCTTGACATCAAAAACTAAAGCATTATTAATATTTGCAGCACGCACCTCATTGAGGAAATTAGAATCCATAGGCACTGATGCAATAATAGTACAAAGGCGGAATTGCTCCAATTTTAATAAAGTTATATATTGTTGATCAAACATTGTGTCTTCTACCATTGGTACAAGATATGATTTCTTCGATAGAGCATCGGATAATCCTTGTTGCTTCTTAGGGCAATAAATAATGATAAAGATGAATTGAGATAGCGACATATTTTATCGAGCTTGGCAACAATTAAGAATCTGAGCTGATATAAAATATTGTAAGTTCTTGTGATTTATATATACAGTCACAAGATGTATTGTTTCTTCAAGAAAATGACGCCAATCTTGGAAAGAATCTATAATAGCAAAAAGTTCTTTATCGTGGATTTCATAATTAATTTTGACAATAGAGAACTTTCAAAAATAAAATACAATAAGATAGAGTTTATTGTCTATACCTATTTATGAAAGTACGGCTTCTAGTACAAAATCTAAAGCATCAATCTCTGAATAGAATGCCTTCGTGAAATCTGGATGCATCAATATTGGAGGTGTAGTAAATGCCATCTTAAGGTCTTGGAATGCTTTCTCCACTTGAGGTCCCCATTTTAACTTGTCGTTACATGTCAATCAAGTTAGAGGGGCAACAACTTGAGAGTAATTTTTGATAAAGATCCGATAGAAGTTAGCAAATCCAAGGAAACATTGTACATCTTCTATAGTCTTCGGAATGGCCCATTGCATAATCACCTCTAACTTCTTGGGATCTATTGTCAAACCCTCAGTAGATACAATATATCCCAAAAATTCCATCTTCGGTTGGTGAAATACATATTTCTCTGGTTTGGCATACAAACTTGTATCTCGTAGCTTTAGTAATACTATCTTGACATGCCCCTCATGTTCTTCTAGATTTTTTGAATAGATCAGGATATCATTAAGATAGATCACCATGAACTTGTCCAAATATTTTCAAAAGATATCATTCATTAAATGCTGGAAGATAGCGGATACATTTATTAGTCCAAAAGGTATGACATTATATTCAAAATGTCCATACTTTGTTTGAAAAGCGGTCTTCTATTCATCTCCCTTTTTGATCCATACTAGATTATATGCTCTGCAAAGATCTATCTTAGTAAAGATCTTGGCTTGACCGAGTTGTTCCAGGAGTCCTTAAATTAATGGTAGTGCATAATAATTTTTTATTATTATTTTATTCAATCCTTGGTAATCAACGCACATTCGTAAGGAATCATCCTTCTTCTTCATAAAAAATATAGGTGCGCCTGCCAGAGACTTTAAATGCCTGATAAAATTCTTTATAAGATTTTTGTTTATATAATCTTTCAATACCGCAAGTTCATTTTGAAAAAGATTATAGATTGGGCCAAAAGGTGATTGCGTCTCTTCTTGACAATCTATAGCACAATGGTAGGATTGGTGCTTCAGTAATATATTAACATTCTTCTTTTGAAAAACATCTTGAAATTCATTATGTTATTTTGGAATACTTGTAAATGAAGTCATATCTTCTGGAATTGAAGTCGCATAAATAACAAATGGTGTATCTTCTTCACCTGATCTTATGAAAGCCCTTGTTCCAACAAATAAAGGTTTATCAATTCATGGCTTTTTATAAATCTTTCTTGTAGGGATCTCTATAAAAAATATTACTCTTTGTAATTTCTAATCTATAGATGGATTATGTTTCTCCAAATAAGATAGCCCGACAATAATAAGATATGAAGGAATTCTAATAACCTTGAATACAATCTGGCTTCTGTGATTTTTAAACAATACTTCTATAGGCATGGTTTTGTCGGTGACACTACTTGAGGATAAAGGTCGTCCATCTTTTACCTCTACATGAATAGATTTGGATTTTTATATTAAAGGAATTTTATGAAGCTTAATAAATGCATCATCTATGAAACAAGCAGATGCCCCTGAATCTAATAAGGTGGTTGTTTGAAGCTTTTGAGGGCCAAAGTACAAAGGGATTATAAAACAACGAGCAAGTTAAGCAGAAAGAGAGGAACTTGAATAGTTTTGTAATATTGGATTGTCCAGCCGCACGGTTCCAAGTGTGGCTGAGCATTATCATTTTTCTGAACAATTGCACTCCTGATTTTGATAACGTGTCGATTTTATTTCTTTGGACAATTGCCAATCTTATGGCCCTCCTTGCCATAATATAGGTACAAACCTTCTTCTATTTGATGCTTCTTTTCTTGTGGGCTAAGAGATTTAAATCATATTGTATCAAGCTACATATCTTCTACTTCTGAGTGTGAATTCAAAATACTTGTTGATATACTAGTGGTATGTCAAATTGCATATTGTCTTGTCGGAGTCCATGAATATTGATCTTATAGACATTGAAACAATCGGTTATCACATTTTATGGCTTCACTAATGGCTTCATTGAGCAATTATAGGTCCAAAAGTGATAATAATAAATCCTCTAAATTATCTCTTAATCCCTAATAAAATTGGCTTATTAGGGCTTCTTCATCCCAATTGATATTGTATGCTAATTGCCTAAAATTAGATATATATATTGATACAAAATGTGCCCGTTGTCCTAATGCTCGGATCTTAGTTGTTGTCCACTGAGCCTTGTCATGTTTTCCAAAAGCTTCCACAAATGATTCCATGAAAACTTCAAAATCACTCAAAATTGGTGATCTTTTTTCAAATAAGGGAGCAAACCATGATAGTGCTTATTCCATAAGCAAGGTGCCAACCAATCCAACTTGTGATTCTTCCGTCAAATAAGTATCAGATTCTAGAACTGTTATCAATCAAATTTGATTGATAAATCCTTTAAATTTTGAATGCATCCCATCATATTTCTATAGAAGACTAACTCGAGGCTCCTTCCGTTGTCAAACAGGTGGATTTTCTTGACGTAGTATAGGTAGTACTGCATCTTCAAGTGTAGAAGTTGGAGGTGGATGCAATCTAGAGTTTGATACTCCAATTGTTGCATTGTTACAAAGCTTTGCAACAACCCCTTCAATCTTCCCAATCCTAGCAGATAAAGTAGTAAGAGCACTTATAATGATGTCTAACTTGGACTTAGAAGATTCAGTCATACTAATGTCTTGGCCTCCAGCCATTCTAAGAGAAAGAAGAAATGAATCTAAAAGAAGGCAATATTGGATTAGAGGAGGATAATCTGCAACTTCTAAGGTGCTCAAAACCTTCGAGGAGAGGGGTGATCCACTCTCTCACAAGAAGGACAAAGCTCTAATATTACAATGAAGAAGATATTAGTTTAGAGGAGGATAATCCGTAACCTATAAAGCACTAGTATATCTCCAAGTAGAGAGATAATCCACTCTCTAACAACAAGGATCTAATTATGATATTGAAGATGTGGTCAGTCTTGAAAAATTGTCAAAGACACAAGAATACAGAATAATGAATTTGAAACTAGGACAAGATTTTCAGAAGAAAATCAAAAACTTGGATTAAACAGATGAGTACACAAATAACACCAAGAAAGGTGAGTTAGAACTCCAAGAGATGTATTGTCGAGACTAAAAAATCCTTTGGTCTCAACCCCTATATATACTTCTGTTGCCGCTATCATCAGACCAAGTAGCTTTTTAAGTAGCTTCTACTAATTGGGAAGCTTCTTGACCTCTTTCTACTAACTAGGAAGCTTCTCAACTGACTTTTACTAACTCAAAAAGTTTTTAGAATGTCCTAGAAGGTTCTGTGAATCTCCAAAGTATATGTCTCTAACACTCTCATGCATTGAGAGATGAGTATTTCTTGGAAGACTCTGATCAGGT
Organism: Physcomitrellopsis africana; assembly: GCA_036785485.1. Lineage (NCBI taxonomy): Eukaryota > Viridiplantae > Streptophyta > Bryopsida > Funariales > Funariaceae > Physcomitrellopsis > Physcomitrellopsis africana. Next base: position 29,352 of record JAWRVF010000799.1, read on the forward strand.
CACTAGGAAATCATTTTTGGAATGGATTGAGCATCCTAATAAGAAATTATAAGCTACTGAAATATTAAGGGTGTTTGATAGGCAATATTCTCAGTTATTGAAAGTAGAAAAGATAATCTTAAGATCGAACAAGATTGAATTATTTCTTTAAGTAGCTGATAGAAAACTGTAAGAAAAGTTAGAAATTCTTCTTGAAGATAAAGAAGAGGATGAAGGATTGACAACAAAATAGAAAGAAGTTGAAGATGTAATAGGATTGCTTGCAAAAAGAGAAAGGAGAAAGTATAAGGTTGGTATTCAAAGAATTGTACAAGTATGTAAAATTCAAGTGCCCACTTCACGACCAATAATACCTATTATCCAACCTTCAACAATTACATCAAAGAAAGAAGATGTGAAAATTGAAGAACTTATATGCGAAATTTGAGGTCTTTAAATTAAACTTATAAGGCTTGAGGAGAAGATTTTTATAATAAATTCAAAAGCTATTTTTAAATAAGGATATGTACAAAGATATATATAGTGTGATAATAATTTTTATTTTTGAAAGGATTGTGGTGAATTCAATGAAAATAGTGCAACAAGGCATTATTTTTTGAAAAGATGGAAAAGTGGTATTTAAAGATATAAGTGATTTTTTCCAAACTAATTTTGATAAGGGAGGTATAAAAACACATGTTAAGGATTATTTGGCAGCAAATGGGATTGCAATAATGGAAGTTACAAGCTATGATACTAGGATGGATGATAATGGAAAACAAGATTTTTTCAGGAATATTGAACCAAGTGGGCTTTGATCTTCTACCATTTCTACAGTGTATATAAAGAAGATGCCATAAGAAGCTTTATTAAGGACTGCGGTAATAATTTGTCAAACTATAGGTTGAAAGGATCCTATGGAAGCTTTGTCAATGCATGCCTATATTACTAAAAACCAACATGAAGCGTTGATAGAAGAAAAGAGAAGACAAGATTTTAATGAGACAAGAGAAGGAGGTTCTTTCAAGAGTTAGATTTGAGGAGATAAGACTCGTGAGATGGCTTCATAAGAATTACCAACAAAAGATATCTCAATATCATTAAAAGAAAAATCAAAGGATTTAAGAAAAAAAAATGAGTCTATGACTTACAAATTTCTCTTTGATATTGAAGCAATAATAGATTTAAAAAGGATGCTTGAAGAACGTTGTTGTGTTGTGGTTCGGCTATTATGTGAAAAAATTGTACATGTACATTTAATGTACAATTTATTACTTAGCTAAATAAAAGTCATATTAGTAGATTTTATTAGTTATAGGATGTGATTAGGTTGCTAGTTTAGAAAGGATCTATTAAAAAGATTATTATTAAGATTTATACGACCTTATTTTCTTTTAGTTGTGACTTTTGAAGTTAATTTTATATTGATAGTAACTTGTATATATCTTAAGTTGCCTATGTTAGACATTGGTGATCCTTAAGATCTTATTTACTTCTTTTATTTGGTGCTTAAAGCACCAAGTATGTAAATCTTATAAGAAGAAAGGTTAGAAAAGGGTTTTTAGTGTAAAAAGGGTAGTTTGGCCATCCATGTGGATGAATAGAGGTAGATGATAGAAATCTCTATTCTAATTGGCTAAAAATCATGCCCAATGGGCTTTAAGGAGGCTGCCCGAGCGTTTATTAGGAATTAGGGTTTGTTTTTCAAGGGGAGTCAAACATCAGAGGCTAGGATCATAAGGTTTAGATTTTTGGATCTGGTTCAGGTGCAAATTTTGTGTGATTTGCACTTTTTATAAAGAAGTTATAGGCGCCCAAAGTTAAGGTGTTGATTTTGGACCTATTGTCACTCTTTTGGGTATAATTCGCGCACACAGAGAGCAATTGAGGATCGGCAACTGGGGTTGCGGAGAACACTTTCACGGCTATACTTTCTATATACAGCCTAATAAAATCCATGCTTAGGTGAAGGAGATGTTAGGAGTTGAAGTTAGTGCTTACAAACTTAAGGGCAGTAAGTGACCTGCTTACATAGTGGTTACATTTTGAGCTATATCTTAGGTAATTTGATAGATTTTTGGCTCAAAGTTTTCAGGAGTGTATATGCTTATGTTACAAGACTATGTATAAAAATTTTGTGGCATTAAGATTTTGGATTTGTGAGATATAAGGAAAATAGTACTCGGGTGTCTCTGAGCTAGGGATTTTGAGATATCAGACGATCGAAAATAAATTTATGGTTGATTTTTTCTTGTGGCAAAATTTAAGAGGATTATCAATACTTTGAAGTAAGTTTCATAGAAACTGAACGTCTGGATCAAGAGTTATTGGACTCTCAAATTCAACATGAAATAAATCCTTGTGGGTGAATAAAGTTTTGAAGGGATTTTGTAGAAATTTGAACCCTTTTTGTACAAACTTACTTAAATACAAGAGGGTTTATATATATAACTTCTCTATTTTGAGATTTTTGTATTATTTGTCTTTTTATTGAAGACAAACCACCTGTTGGATTTTTCCATCAAATTTCAAATAAACCCTCCACAGCCAGGTGTCCAGTGTATTCCCAGATAGAAGGCCACGTCATACGACAATGTGTGCTCAATGCTAAAGTTGAATTTATATTAAAGCATATTTTATGTATTGTAAAGAAAGAATTTCATAATATCATTATTGATAGTATTAAGTGGAAGAGGCAATTATTAGATAAAGCTAGATCAAATCATACTATTGATGTACATGTATGTGAGGATGAAGAAGATGAAATTCGTAATTGTTGCAAACAATCAATAAGTGGAGGAAGGAGTTATAATCAAAGAACATGTTTTGATGATCCAAGTGACAAAGAGAAAGAAATTTTGAATCATTATACTTGAAAGCATTAAGCTAGAGCGACTGTAGAGGTATTAGTGAAGATTAGAGATATGGGTGAGCCAATTGTTGCTTTGATTGACCATGGTTCCAAAATAAATCTTATGTCTAAAGATCTTTATATGAAGTTAAAGTAGCCAATTGATATGGAACATGGATGGATAATATGGGCAACTAATAATACACAAGGTAAATTATATGGTACTTGCCCAGATGTGAAAATTCAGATCGGTGATGTTGTCATGGAGTAATTTTTTTTAATTCAAGATGCAACATCTTATCTTTTAATTTTGAGACAATTATATATTATTGCGACTCGGATGGAAACTATGGTTTGTCGTTTTACTTACTCTATCAATACTGCCTAGAACAAACTTGTAAAGGGAGATTTGAATACAGAAAAAAATTAAACATATGAGATATACTATTAAGATTACATAATTAATCGCTTTTGAATGGCAGAGCCCAATGTATACATAAACACTTTAAAGCAATGCCGCCCACTTTATCAATTCTGCTACTCCACACTTAAAAATAAACTTTGTAATATAATCTTTGATAATTTCTTCTACTGTAATCTATTGTTTTTTTCTAATCTCATAATAACAACCAACAATATTGCATTGTCTCAACTTAATTAATAAGATGTGTGCAAAATTTCAATCAAAATCAACGATTTATTTGATAATGGTTGAGGTTCTAAAACTGCCTTAGGATTTCCTTAGGATTTTATTAGGATTTGACTAAGGTTGGTTAGGATTTGTTTTAGGATTTATTAGGGTTGATTAGGATTTAGTAAGATTTGTTTTAGGATTTTTTTGAATTTGATCAAGGTTGACTAGGGTTCAATTAAGATATGATTAAAGACTGTTTAAAGATTGATTAGAGAAGTTAGGACTAATTATTATTACGTATTTTCCTTTTATCTTCCACAGCCAAGTGCCCGGAGCATTCTCAAGTAAGACTTCACGACATATGACACCGTCATCTCTCCTATTTTAATTGCTTTTCTAACTAACTTTCCTATGTTATTGTCCATACTGGCTAGAAGTTTGATTAATCATCCAATTTATCAATTTTTAATTCTTATTCTATCTTTCCAATATTATCTATTTATTCTATATAATCCCACTCCTAATTGTAGAACGCCCTTGCAAACACAAAATTGATAGAAAAAAAACTTTGGATTATGAAGCTGACTCTCTAGATTGAGACACTCCAAGATTCCCCGTAGCAGGTTCTTATGCATCTCATTTTGATTCTAAGTCCTCATCCTATTTTAATAAATCTACATAGTTATTCTTTAATTGGATTGATAAATCCTCATTATCTGCTCCCAATTCTCAAACTTGAGCCTCCAATAGCAGAATTCAGGCATCTTTTGCTTCTAATTGATGCTCTTGTTGCTTCAATTTCTCCTCCAACTTACTAATACTCAAAACTAATAGGACAAATATCTACTATTATTGGCTATATTGCCCTCTAATTTTGCTACTTCAGCCTTCAAAGTATCAATTTTTGTCCTTAGCTTGTTAATTTCAATTCTGTATTGGTCTCCCAATTTTACCTTTTCTTGGTCCAATTTCACTACCTTCTCATATTTTACTTTCAACTGACTCTTCAACGCCTCCCTTTTCAAATCCCATATTCTGTGATTCTCTAATAACTCATGCTTTTGGTAGTTCAAGATTTGTTGGATGTGTTCTTTATCTTTTGCCCAAGCTTCCTGCTCCTCCTTTAATTTCCATTCCAACAACTTGGATTCCACCTTTTCTTTGATAATACAACCCTGTTCCAAAATTCGGTGGTTTTTTTTTATTATCTCCTTCTTGCTCGCATCCAATTGTTGCCTTAAGTTTCTCTTCAACTTACTCATTATAAGCTTGAATTTGGAAATTTGTCCCAATATTATTTCTGTGAGACTCTCTCCTTCCATTATTCCGGTACTCATAATTGGAACCTCAGTCACCACTTCCATTATCAAGAGAATTGAAGTCTGTGTTGATATAGTCATTAGAATGGCCTCCTATTCCGTCGATCAACTTGACTCTTCGACTTCATGCACTATTATCGCTAGGCTAGCTATTTGTGCCGTCAAACTTCAAACACACAGTGGAGTCACTGAAAAGGATATATTTCTCTCCACCACCGGCGATGTTTGATTCAACATATGCATAATTACGGAGTATACATAATTAGAATAGAGCAACGATGCAAACTTCCTTGTCTTTAGTTTGGCTACCATCTCTATATAAATTCTAGTTGTGATAAACGCTGACCAATTAAACACCATTCCTTCCAATGTTCCTATTATCGCAAACAGGAGCCATTTGGATATGTAGGTGGTATGTCAATTCAAACCTAGCTACTTTTGAATGAAGCACATCCATTTCATAAGCTCCAATGTGAGTGCATCTACCACTTTTCAACCTTGATTTTTTTCCAATAACAATATGCCGCCTTTAAAATAGCTATCTGGTGGAAAGTCACTAGACACTTCAATATCCATCGCAAGTTCATCAATCAGGAGATGTAATACCTTCTGCAAGGTATCCTCGTCTATCCCAATTATCCTCTCCTTACTATATTTGAACCATCCTCTGGATCATAGTGTGCTATATATTCTATCACCAATTCTACATTAATTGGCAGCAAATTAACTCACTCTCTAAAAAATGCATATTGCTGCGTGTTTCTAAAATCTTTTTGTAGGATCCAACAAGTTTCTAAATTCATTGGTTCCATGTTGGTGATTACTACTAGAGATGGTGACTCTAAATTATTCTTACTCCTCATATTTCGGACACTTTTTTTTTCTGTCCACAGTTCTCTTCGACCTTTCCATCAACATTATGGACTACTATACACTTCACACTCCTTGCTCACACAAACACTATTTTGGCTCAATGAAGTAAATTATACACTCTAATGCATATGCTTCATACAACAATGTTCGCAACTTCCGCTAAGTACCCTATTCCTAACCTTTTACTCGGGTCTAAATCCACAATCCCTAATCCAATGTACTATAATTTCACATCTGATTTTCCTGACTAGGCAACAATAGTATCCAAACTGACCATTAGCCGTTTTCTCTAACCATCATGTTCCTACAATATTGACAATCTATCATTAACAAATACTCCGTCTTCCTTCCTAATTTTAAAATTCATATCAATTTTATATATAATAAAGTCATAACTAATTTTTGTTGATTCATGTGATAAATTGAGTATCCATAAAATCTTCAAATTGAACTAAATGATTAGGAAAGGCTTCCACTACTTGATACAATCCATGCCAATGGACTTGAAATTTCTCTAAAAAATTATGAAATCGGCTATCATTAAGAAGCACTAAGTTATTGGACATAAAAGATTTGGGATATAATTTACTATCATAATAACTCTTACGGCGGCGATGTGTGGCTTCCATAGTCAAAAGAGCCGTAGTCATAACTTCATCAAATTTTTCTAATTGTACTAACCAATATTAGAAGGATGCCTTGTCACCAAAACGTTCATTCAACACAATTCTTAAACTCTGAACTTCCAATTCAATTGGTAATATTGCCTCTTTCCCGTATATCAATTGGAATGGTGTAGAACTGGTAGTTATTTTATATACAATACAATACGCCCACAAAGGTGCAAACAATTTTATATCCCAGTCCATTCCCACACCAGATATCGTCTTAGTTAAAACTTTGCACAAAATATCGTTGGTCTTTTTAGTGTGTCTATTGGCCCAAGGATAATATGGTGTTATTTTTTTAATGTTTGATCTCATATTTATCTGTCAAGATTGAAATTGTAGAATTAATAAAATGGATATTGCAATCACTAACCAATTCTTTGAGACACTTGAAACAAGTGATAATGTTCTCATATAAAAATGTGGCTAATGTATTAGCATTATTATTTTTCATTGCTACTGCTTCAACCCATTGTGTCACATAATCGGTCGCTATCAAAATATATCTTTTATATTCATTTCGTGAGGCTGGTGTGATTGATCTTATAAAATGAATATTCTATTTTTCAAACAGTGCTTGTATAAAAATTGGTACCAATGGCATGGCAGAAGTACCAATAGGTCTATCAATACGTTGATAAAGATCTTATTGTTGTAGATATTGGTGTACATCAGAAAACATTGTTGGCTATCAATATCTAGCCATTAAAGCTTTTCAAGCAGTACTATCATTGGCAAAGTGTCCACCGCAACTATCGAGGTGACAGCCTTCTAATATGGCATGTACTTCACTTTGAAATATACAATGGCATAATATTCCATCCTTCCCTTGCTTATACAAAACATCATCGATTATAGTATATAAAGCACTTTTCAAAATCAAATGCCGCTTAAATTTCTTACTATAAGTAAATAGGAATGTCTGGAATGTCAAGTATTGAATCAATTCACTATATTCTGGTGAAATTACATCCATAGCAAATAATTTTGCATTCGGAAGTGCATCATTCATTTTCCAATATGTTGGTCAGACAGGATAAATGGTCGACATTGGCATATTTCTTTCTTGATCAAATATTATTAATAAAATTAAATTCTTGAAGAAGAAACATCCATCAAGTAATATGTCCATTCAATTGAGGTTTATTGACTATATACTTAAGAGCATCATGATCGACATGGAACACGAATGGATAACCAAGCAGATAATGTCAAAATTTTTGTATAGAGTAGATCACATCCAAGGCTTCTTGTCCAATCGTAGTGTAATTTTATTTTACAACAATGAATTATCAACTAACATAATATATTGGATGATCTAAATCCGTTTCATCCTTCTAACTTAGCATGGATCTAATAGCAACATTGGATGCATCAACATAAACATGAAATAATTTCGTCCAACATAGTGCAACCAATACTCGTATAGACACCAGTTTGTGCTTCAACTTTTCAAACATAAGTGTATATTCCTCGGTCCAAATTAGACTAGATCCATCCGATGATGGTTTCTTTAAGAGATTAATTAAAAGTTGACATATGACTATAAATAAATTAATAAATTGCCAATAATAGTTGACATAGACTACAAAATCACAAACACTTGACACTGTTTTTGGCTTTGGTAAGGCCAATATACAAGTAACTTTATCTGGATCAGTAGCAATATTAGCCACAAAAACAATGTGTCCCAAAAGCTTTCCTAAAGATATTCCAAATTGACACTTTTTAGAATTTAAAGATATTCCATACTTATCACATTGATCCAAATATTGACCAAGATATTCCAAATGGCCAGTTGTCGTACTAAATATATAAAAGTTATCTAAAAATATCTCTATTGACAATCGTAAATAATCCTAAAATGCTTATATCATTATCTTTTGAAATATAGCTAGGGCGTTTCATAATCCAAATAACATCACTTTATAAGCAAATGTGCCCCAATCTGTGATAAAAGTAGTCTTTAATTCATCATCTGCTATAATTTTAATTTGATTGTAATTCCAAAAACCATCTAGAAAGGAATAACATTCATATTCGGCTATTACGTCTAATATATTATTTGTAAAAGGTAAAAGAAAATAATCTTTCTTGGTCGTTGTGTTTAATTTACGAAAGTCTTGACAGATTTGGATTTTTCCATTCTTCTTTGATACTATTACAATTGGTAAAATCCATTCACTATACGGTATTGGATCTATGAAGCCCACGTTGTTGTATGACGTGGTCTTCTATCTGGGAATACACTAGGTATCTGGCTGTGGAGAGTTTATTTGAAACTTGATGACAAAATTTCAATAAGTGATTTATCCTTAATAAAAAAGACAAATAATATAAAAATCTCACAAAAGAGAAGTTATGTATATAAATTTTCTTGTATTTAAGTAGGTTTGTACAAAAAAGGTTCAAATTTCCACAAAAATCCTTCAAAACTTTGTTCACCCACAAAGAATTATTTCTTCCTGATCTTTAGAGTCCAAAAACTCTTGATCCAACTATTCACTTTCTATTAAATTTACTTCAAAGTGTAGATAATTTTTTTAAGTTTCACCACAAAAAAAAATCAATTATAAATTTGTTTTTGATCGTCCAATATCTTAAAATTCCTAGCAGGTATTTAAAATTCTAGCTCAGAGATACTCAAGCACTATTTTCCTTATATCTCACAAATCCAAAATTTTAATGCCACAAGATTTTTTCACATAGTCTTGTGACAAAAATATATATACTCTTGAAATTTTTGAGCCAAAAACCTATCAAATTGTCTAAGATATAGCTCAAAATGTAACTACTATGTAAGTGGGTCACTTACTGCCCTTAAGTTTGTTAGCACTAACTTCAACTCCCAATATCTCCTTCACCCTAGTTTGAATTTTATCAAGCCATATATGAAAAGTATAGCCGTAAAAGTGCTCTCTTCAATCCTAGTTGCCAATCCTTGATTGCTCTCTAATGCGTGAGTTATATCCAAAAGAGTGATAATAGGTCCAAAATCAATACCTTAACTTTGAGCACCTATAACTTCTTCATAAAAAGTGCAAATCATACAAAATTTGTACCTAAACCAGATTCAAAAACTTAAACCTTATGACCCTAGCCTCTGATGTTCAACTCCTTCCCAAAAAAAATACCTAATTCCTAATAAACCCTCGGGCAGCCTCCTTGAAGTCCATTGGGCATGATTTTTGGCCAATTAGAATAGAGATTTCTATCATCCACCTCTTTTCATCCACATAGATGGCCAAACTATCCTTTTTACACTATAGACCCTTTTCTAACCCTTCTTCTTATAGGATTTACATACTTTGTGTTTTAAATGTGGATGTGGTTAGGTTGCTAGTTTAGAAGGGATTTATTAGAAGGGATCTATTAAAAGGATTTTAGGATGTTAATTTGTAAGATGGTAAGCACCAAATAAAAAAAGTAAATAAGATCTTTAGGATTACCAATGTCTAACAAAGGTGACTTAAGATATATAAAAGTTATTACTAATATAAAATCAATTTCAAAATTACTATCAAAAGAAGAAATAAAGTTGTATAAACCTTAATAATAATCTTTTTAATAGATTCCTTGTAAACTAGCAACCTAATCACATCTTGTAACAAAGAAAAGTCCACTAATATGGCTTTTATTTAGTTATGTAATAAATTATACATTAAATATTCATGTACAATTTTTTCACATAGTAGCCAAATCACAACACGACAACGTCTAAAAGTTTATCTACTTCTTTTTTTACCATGAGAAAATATTTTAGAATAAGGCGGTGTTGTCTTTGACGAACTGGTATAGCATCCTCCTCTAAGGTAATTTGATGCTCACAAACTTCGGCAAGAATATCTTTTAAATCTGCATACAACTAAGCAAAAGCAGATTTATGACTTAGAAAGAATTCTTTCCAATTTTTTAGCTCTATACCTATAATACTAGTGTATATTTTGATAATCTGGGGTGTTTCATTGGTGTCTAAATTAAGAGATTGGCACATAAGTTCCGCAATAACCTTTGATTTGATTTTCCTCTCCTGCTCTGAATGCTTCATATTAATTGACAAATTGGAACTATTTATTTTTGGTTCAAATATACTAATTTCAATGACCGCAAGATTATTTATCCAATCAGCAATAGCGTGATTGGAATTTGCTATGTCCTTTGAATATACTAAATATTTTCCGAATCCTCTATATTGGTGTAACATACCTTGCTTTTGCGTGTGAATTGAGTTATTATAAATTTTCATTAAATTGGTAATTTCATTATATTTTGTATCAGGTTGATCCTTATTCTTTGATGTTACCTCAAAACTCGGAATTTGAGATTCTTCATGATATTGAACTAGGTACATTTGTAAAATAGTCTTGTCTCTACCCTTCCCAATAGTCAATGTTCCACAGCTCCAATCATTCTTAGCTTTGGCTTAGTAGAGCTACGGCTGATCCAATAAAATTGGATATGATAATATAGAATTCTATAATTAAAAATAATATAATCAATCTAAGATATGATTCCAATAATAATAATATCAATGTTGCAAAGAATATCCATAGGCTTTACGTGACTATAGTTAGCCATTTTGAATACTAAGGTCGTGTGTAACAATTGAGCTAAATCCAAATTCTCTATTATATCCCTTGTATTAAATTTACATTAGAACCCCCATCCACTTGAACTCCAAAAATAAAAATACCATCAAAGGATACATCAATAGTTGATATACGCGGATTGGGATTCAAATTAATTTTATGAATTTCTTTATTACAAGCCCTTCATCGTATTAACAAAGAATTCAATGTAAAACAACATTCAGGTGCAACTGCTAACAATTACTTCATTGTAATTGAGGGTTTAATTTTATCCAAATCTTTCAAAATATCATAAGGTTTCATATTTGTAGTAATTCTTAGTGCCCTCTTCTTTTTCATTGATTTCAATTTAATCCCTTGAAATAATTTGTCTTGCCTTACGGAGTTTGGAATTTGAATTCTGAATAAACTTTGTTGGGATTCCTATCTATGATAGGATCTTTTAATTGATGAGATAAATCCTAAAATTTAGCAGATATTAGTACTGATTTAGGTTGATCCAATTTCTCGGGACTAGGGACAACTTTGGATTGCCCAAACAAACCAGATCCCAATGTTGGTAATGTTTTCGATATGAGTACTAGGTTTGGAATTCTAACCAATGAATTCAATTGATCCTTCATAACTGGTGTACTCAATTGTTGAATTGGGTCTTTTCTTTTTTGCTGGGCTCAATGTCGTATTACATGTTGTCTTGTTTGGGAATGCACAGGATACCTAGCTATAGAAGGTAAAGTAATATTTACAAATAGTCAAGAAATCCTAATAGATTTTATCCATGTATGAGGAATATAATTCGAATTTCAATTCAAAAGTGTTTAAAAACACTCCTCTTAGTAACATCAACCATACACACATCCCAATTTTCTTGTTTCTTTTATAATTAAGCAATTTTTATTTTTGTTTGTAAGCCCTAATCCTAATCAGTGAGCTTTGACAAGCTATAACTATTAATTTGATTGTCCACTTAGTGTGAAATTTAACATGCAAATGTTCGTATAAGCCTTCTACATGTTCAAAGAAATTCAACTCAATCCAACTTACAGATTGCAAGAAAATACCCAAAAACCACACTAATGCCACTCGGCTGCCAACTTAAAGATTGATGCAGAAACTCTAGTAGTGATTTCTCTTTCTTCAACTATTAACTTTAGCCCAAACTTGGTATGTAGCTTAACTTCTAAGTCTTCTATTATTGGGCCAAAATTTACATTGATCCAATTTGTAGATCTTTAGTTATCATAGAAACCCTACCCAACCCTAAACTGCCAACTTCTGACAATCTTTTGTATCAAAGTCCAAATATCTCCTGATTGCATTGTTAGATTAATACAAAATTTTGTACACACTTAGCACACCCAACAATCTAGACAATATTAAATTTTGAACTATAGATGCTATACAGATTGCACAATTCACTCAAGATTGCAAGCCATCATTGTTTTATATAAAATCCAAAATACCAATATAAACCTTGACTTTGAACAATGATTGCAAAGTCATCCAAAATCCTATGGCAACAAGCTTAATGCCCTTGGAACAAGCGTCAAGCTAGCTATCCAATCTAAAAACTTGATCTGAAAAAATCCCCGTGTTTTGCCCTAGGCAGCTATTTTTGTGGCCAATGATTTGATTACGATCCTATCCTACAAACGGCCAACCCCCGGGTATCAATCTAACCTATCCTAGGGATTTTATAGTCTGACCCTACCCTCAACTTAACCCTAGTATCAATCATGCTAGTAATTTATCTTTTTTACTATATTTTTATCATTTTATGGCTTTTCTAAGGCAGTAAAAGAATTACTATAGCTTAGAAGGTAAAATTACTAACTAATTCTTATCTACTAACTATTAAGTAAAGAAAATAAATTAAGAGGCTTTCATAAAAACCTTGTTAAAATATGTGGAATTCTTGTTGAATTAAGATAATAGAGTATTAATTGAAAAATCATTTTTAGTCATAGTTTCATCATATAATCGTGTCACAATACGACACCGGATAAGTACTACATGGACGCATTCCACTCGATTTATTGGAGAATCTTGTGGAGCTTGATTACTATCCTCTATTTATTTTACAACTGGATACACTAATTTTGGTTATTAAAATTAAACAGAGCATTACATTGCTGATATGTATATTTCAACTGCTTACAATTTTCACATATTGGATAGTATTTATCATTGGCTCTTAGATTAGGACATTCACTAGCATAATGTTCTAATTGCCTGCAACAATAATATTGAAGTGGTCTTCTTTTGACACCACTATTTGGACTGTAATTGGAACTGCTGGTGTCTCTGTTGCCATTAAAGATGAAAATGTCCCAATCAGCTCTTTATTAAAATAAATATTGCTTCTCCCAATTGTCTTTTTTGGACTTCCAAGCCTCTGTAATTTGTTATTATTATCTACAAATAATTTTATTGATTGAAATTGAAATAAAAATGACAAATTTTAAAACACGCTAAATTGGCCCTTACTGACAAGTAATTCATGCCACTCTGAAAAACTAGTCTTGCTAGAATTGGTTGTATCTACTATTAAGAAAGTATCCAATGGAGTATCCTATTCTTTTGTACCTTATTTTCTTTCCATTGTCATGTAGTAATATGACTATTAGGTGAAAGAAGAAAGGAGTGGTTATATTATAGAAAAGATCAAATGAAATTTTTTTGAAAAAATTATCTTAGAAAAATAAATAATAGAGAAGAAGGTAGAAAAAAATCAAAAGATGTTAATGCTGCCTTTTATAGAAGTGACTTCTAATTGCTTTGTATAGCCATAAATAAGACAAAATAAAGTAGATTAAAAAAATAAATAATATAAGCATCATTAAAAAAGAATAGGTTTCAGAAAAATTTATTACAAATTTCTAAGAGTTGATACCCAAAGAGGGCCAGTTATGAATCTAAATCAAAATCAGACCCTGAGGCACAAACCAGCATGCCTACAACAGATAAAGAGCTTTTTGGCAGATTAGAGAATAGAATTAGAAGATAGACTTGAGAGGTTTTGCATAGGATTTGATTCAGAGTGATTTAGATCAAGATTGACTTTGTCAGAGCTTTGCAAAGTCAAGGTTGTTTTGGACGACTTTGGATTTTGTGAAATAAAATAGGGCTTATGCTTTAGACAATTACAAAAGTTTTATAATAAATCTACAGCTAAATTTTTGTAGATTAGTTGATATTGTTGTTGTTAATTTGTGCTATAATTTTGAGCTTAATCTAATAGTTTAATTATAAGTAATTGAAGTCTAAGTGGTTTAAGGTCTCAAGAATTGGGTTTTGAGGGTCAGTTAGAATTTTGCAAATTTTGAGTAATTTGCTAGTTGGATTTGAGTGAAATTTGTATTTGCAAATAGAAGATTTAATTTCATACACACATATGAAATTTAAAAGCAATTGAATAGTAAAAATAAGAGATTTAGCTACTAGAATATTAGTATCAAGATTGGAGAAGGAAGTTGGCCAATACCTAAGCAGATTTATAGATTTTTTTTCTTTTTAATAAGTTCAATCTTCTTCAAACTTATTGTATTTGTTGTCAACTTAGTTGTTAAGGAGTGTGTAAATTTTCAATTAATATTAATAATTTATTTGGTAGTTATTGAAATTTTAAAACTGCCTTAAGACTTATTTAGGCTTTGGTTAGGATTCGGTTAGGATTTAAGGTTTGGATTTAGGATTTCGTATTTGATTAGGATTTCATTAGGATTTTATTAGGATTAGGATTTGATTAGGATTTAATTAGGTTTTGGATTTAGGATTAAATATTTAATTAGGATTTGATTAGGATTTGATTAGGATTAGGATTTGATTCAAATTTTATTAGGATTTAGATTTAGGATTTAGTATTTAATTAAGATTTCATTAGTATTTCTTTAAAATTTGATTAAAGGTTAGAATTTGATTTAAGTTTTGATTTAGGATTTGACCAGGGTTTGACTTAGGATTTGACTAGGATTTGACTTAAGATTTGATAAAGATTTGACTTAGGATTTGATTTAGGATTTAATTAAGGTTTGACTTAGGATTTGACCAAGGTTTGGCTTAGGATTTAACCAAGGTTTAACTTAGGATTTGATCAGGGTTTAACTTAGAAATTGATCAGGATTTGACTTAGAATTTGATCAAGGTTTGACTTAGGATTTGACTAAGGCTTATCTTAGGATTTAACCAAGATTTGACTTAGGATTTGATCAAGATTTGACTTAAGATTTGATCAAGGTTTGACTTAGGGTTTGACTAAGATTTTATTTAAGATTTGATCAAGGTTTAACTCAGGATTTGATCAAGATTTGACTTAAGATTTAATCAAGGTTTGATTTAGGATTTGATCAAGGTTTGACTTAAGATTTGATTAAAGTTTGACTTAGGATTTGACTAGGGTTTGACTTAGGATTTGACCAAGGTTTGACTTAAAATTTGATTAGGGTATTATTAAGATTTTAAGATTTTTATTTTTAATATTTTCTAAAATTATTATTTTATATGTTATTTTTTTATGATTAATATATGATTCATTTATTCTTATTTTGTAATTTCTTTAAGATTGTATCAAAGCTTAATTAATATTATTAAGATTTAATAAAAATTATTTAGGATTCTATTAGAATTATTAGAATCTTGTTGTTGCATATTTCCTTTTTATCTTCCACACCCAGGTGCTTGGAGTATTCTTAAGCAAGATTTCATGTATTACGACACCATTAATGGATTCAAAAGATATCCTGGGCTATTTGCCAAAATATTCACCAATGCTCTTGGAAATTTTCTTAATGGTATATATGTCTGAAATATTAAAGATCTTTCATATTCTAGATATACTCGGATGTGCCAACAAGCATGCAACCATGGTTTAATTGAATTCTTTCAACGCTTCCTCTTTAGATTCCGTTCTTATTTGTCTTGCAATAAATTTCTTGCTTGCGTTGTCGTGTTGTGGTTTGGCTATCATGTGAAAAAATTATACATATATATTTAATATATAATTTACTACATAATTAAATGAGAGCTATATCAATGGATTTTTATTGATTATAAGATGTGATAAGGTTGCTAGTTTAGAAAAGATCTATTAAAAGGATTATTATTGAGGTTTATACAACCTTATTTTTTCTTTTGATAGTAATTTTGAGGTTGATTTTATATTGATAGTAACTTATGTATGTCTTAAGTCACCTTTGTTAGACATTGGTGATCTTTAAAATCTTAGTTTATTTCTTTTATTTGGTACTTAAAGCACAAAATATATAAACCTTATAAGAAGAAGGATTAAAAAAAGATTTTTAGTGTAAAAAAGGTAGTTTGGCCATCCATGTGGATGGATAGAGGTGGATAATAGAAATCTCTATTCTAATTGGTCAAAAATCACGCCTAATGGACTTCAAGGAGGCTGCCCAAGGATTTATTAGGAGTTAGGGTTTGTTTTTAAAAAGGATTCAAACATCATAGGCTAGTGTCATAAGATTTAGGTTTTTAGATATGGTTTTGGTGCAAATCTTGTATGATTTGGACTTTTTATAAAGAAGTTATAGGCGCTCAAAATTAAGGTATTGATTTTAGAACTACTGTCATTGTTTTGGATATAAATCATGCATACAAAAAGCAATCAAAGATTGGCAACTAGAGTTGAATAGAGCACTTTTTTGGCTACACTTTCTATATATGGCTTAATAAAATTCAAACTAGGGTGAAGGAGAAATTAGGGGTTGAAGTCAATGCTTGTAAGCTAAGGGCAATAAGTAACTCTACTTAATTAGTGGTTATATTTTGAGCTATTTTTTAGACAATTTGATAGATTTTTACCTCAAAATTTTTAAAAGTATATATCTTTATATCACAAGATTATGTATAAAAATTTTGTGGGGTTAGAATTTTGGGTTTGTGAGATATAAGGAAAATAGTACTTGGGTATCTTTGAGCTAGGGTTTTAAGCACCTGCTAGGATTTTTGAGATATCGGACAATCAAAAGCAAATTTGCAATTGATTTGTTTTGTGATAAAACTTAAGGGTAAAATTTATTATGTCTATATATTTAAAGAGGACTGAATAATTGAATCAAAATATATGAATTTCTAAAGTTTGGAAAGAAAAACATCCCTTGCAGGAAAAAAATACTTTGAAGGGATTTTGTTGCAAATTTGGACTTAGGTTTATACTAAAAGGATTTTAGAAGCCAGGACTTCATGGAGGTGTAAAAGATGGATATATAGAGCCATAATAAATTTTTGATATATAGATGAGTCTTTAAAAGGTTCCTAAGGATTTTCTACATGTCATAGAAAAATCCTATGTATAAACCTATTTATAAATAAGAGGTTTTATCTATACAATATATATTTCTATATTATTGTGTATATTTTTTTTTCTTATTAAAGACAAATAACTTATCAGAGCTTGGCCAATAAATTACATTTAGACTCTCTACAGCCATGTACCTAATGTATTCCTAGATAGAAGTTCATACCATACAACAGCGCTCTCTCTTATCTTCTTTTCAAAAAGAAAGTTTTTTCAATGTGATATTTTCATTCTTACTAATCATAATCTTTCTTCATATCTCTAAAATTGCTTCTCATCTCTAATCTAACTACATGTTTGGCTTTACTTTCAAACTGATATTAATTTTAGAATATCTTCATTCATTATATAAAAACTACTCGTTCGGCCGTTAATTCCTAATACTCAAATTATCGTCAATCCCCGGCAGTGGCACCAAAAATGTGATTTGTTATTTTACTTACTCTACTAATACTGCCTAGAGCAAACTTGTAAAGGGAGATTTGAATACAAGGAAAGACTAAACGCATGACATACACTGCTAAGATCACATAATTAATTGCTCCTAAACGGCAGAGTCTAATGTACACATAAATATTTTAAAGCAATACTGCCCACTTTATCAGTTTTGCTACTCCACACCTAAGAATAAACTTTGTAACACAATCTTCTATAAATTCTCATACTGTAATCTATTGTCTTCTTCTAATCTCATAATAACAATCGGCAATATTGTATTGTCTCAATAGACTACATATACTTGCTTCACTGTCCAATCATTGGAAATAACTTTTCACCAAGAATGTCTTCTAAAATAAATTGTCTCTCCAATATTCTCCTTCATCGTTCAATTCTCACACTCAATACGACATAACATTTTCATTCACAATCAAACTACATCGATATATCCAGTCTTTGGCTGCCAATTCACCACACCAAATTCAAGTATCAATCAATTATAATTTGTTATTTATCCATATATATTGAATTTTTTATTTTATTACTATATTTCACAATTGATATAGTACAATCAATTGGAATATAATCCGGATTCTTGACTACAGTCTAACACAAAAGAAAAACAAAAGAAAGAGGTAGCACTAAGCTTATTCTAACTCTCAACTCTTATAGTCGGGCCCGAATTTCTTCTTCCTTATTCTCTTTATACTAAAAATTGAGATTCCAACCGTCATCTCTCCTGCCTTAACTACTTTTCTAATTAACTTTCCTATGCTATTATTTATATCGGCCAGAAATTGGATTAATTATCCAATCTATCAATTTTTAATCCTTATTCTACCTTCCTAACATTATCTATCTATTCTATAGAAACAAAAGTGCTCAATGATGGTTCAACTTATGCATGGATTCCTAGTGAGGATGGAAGAAGGGCAATACAATTTTTGACTATGCCTCTAAATCATAAATGCAATCGAGACAAATTAAGAGAGAATTCATTGCCAAAGATTGTTGAAGAATTTACAAATTTTTAAAGAGTACCACTATAAAGTGGAATTATAGAGATATAAAAGAGGAGATACTCTTACAAGATGTAGGTGCCTTTGATAGAAGTTTTATTGATATTTTTAAAAATGGAAGTATTATATATAAAAAAGTTATAGATTCAAAAAGAAAAAAAAAAAAAAGAGACTATGTGATATTGAAAAAGAATTATGTGACTTGGAGATATTAGAAGATGATGAAAGAATTTTTGATATTTATAAAAAAAATGGATTGGAAGATTTTTTGGAATTGATTACATCAATTGAATTAAGAGATGATGATAAGATTATATAAATTCATTGAAGAGAAATTTATGCTATACTTGAGTCTTTTCAAGTACTAGAGGTTATGGTTGAAATAAAATATAAGACAATAGATAAGAAGACAAAATCTATTGCTGGATCTTTGCTAGAAGATTCTAAAGAATAGATGGAAAAAACATCAAGGGAAAAGAATTGAAGGATCTAAGGAATATTAGACATAAGTTCACTAAAAAAACTTTTGAAGAATTAAAGATTGATTTTGATGGTTCTTTATTATCAGAGAAAATTGAGTATTTTAAAGAAATATTAGCAAAATAAGGTAAATCATTTACCTTTGAATTTCATGAAATTAGGTGTATGGATCCAAATGTTGTAATTCCAATGGTTATTTTTATTGTACCGCATGTACCTTAGAATTTTAGGCCATTTCTAATATCAAAGACATATTTGCCAAATTTCGTGGAATTATTGAAAGAAAAGTTGAAGATGAAGATTTTAGAACACTCTTTTGTACCATATTCTAGTTGATGGTTTATAATGCTTAAGAAAAATGGATCATTACAATTTATTCAAGATATGCAATTAGTAAATACAGTGACAATCAAGAATATAGGAATTGGATCAATAGTGGATGAATTTGCTAAAGCATTTGCAAAAATAATCTATTCAATGGATGATTTGTATTCAAGCTATGATCAATTTCAACTTCCAATGGAGAGTAGAAACATGACGGCAATGAGAACACCACTTGAACTAATTAGAATGTGTACTCTTCCTCAAGGTGCTACTAATTCAGTAGCACATATGATAAACAAGATGATCAAGGTATTGAGAGATTTTATTTTGGATAAGACTATGGCTTTTTTAGACAATATTCCTATAAAAGGGTTCAAGGAAGAAGACAAGGATGAAACTTTAGATATAAGAGGATGTCAAAAGTATATTATTGATCATATAGAAGATTGTGAAAAGATATTGACTTGGCTTGAAGAAGTTCATCTTATGTTATCAAATACAAAATCTATATTTGGAATATAAAAAGTTATAATTGTTGGATATTTATATGGATTTTATGGAAGGAAATCAAATCCAATCAAGTTGATGCAATTGAAAGAATGAATGAAGATTATAATTCTTTAATAGAGGTGCAAAGGTTTTTGGATGCATGTATATTTTATCATATTTGGATTCTTCACTATGCTCACATAGCAGATCTATTGTATGAATTATTATACAAGGGTATTGATTTAAATGGAAAAAAAAGTATATCAAAGCAATGCAAAGATTAAAGGATTTATTAACATCACCTCCAATGTTAAGAAAAAATGATTATAAGTGCAATAGACTAGTGATTCTTATAGTGAATATTAGTTTGATTGCTATTGGATGGGCTATAGATCAAGATGATTGAAATGGACATAAATTTGTAGTTTGATTTGAGGCTAAGGTTCAAAGTACTAGCTAACATGCATATTCACAAGTGAAAAGAAAATTAGAGGGAATTGTTTCAGCTATGAAAGCTAAAAAGGATTATTTAATTGAGACAATGGTGGTGATTGAAATAGATTGTTTGCCTTTACTTGAGATAATTATTAATTGTATAACATTGGATATTATAATGTTGAGGTAGATTGCTAATATTAAATCATTAAATCTAGAGTTTAAACATATTACGGGAAAAGATAATTTGGTAGCACATATACTATCTCGAGCAAAATATGATAGAAAAGATGAGATGATTGAAGATATTGATGATATGGATACAAAATTTTATTCAATTTTATAATTAAATAAAGAAAATAAGTCATTTCATGAAGAAAATTATGAAGGCAAGTTATTGAATATTAGATATTATTTAAATATATTAACTAAGCATATTCATTTGTCAATTGAAAATTTTAAACAAATCAAGAAAAAATCATACAAGTTCATATGATAAGAAGGATTTCTATAGAAAAGGCCAAAATCAAATATTAGAATGCCGCAATGAATAGTAGATACCAAAGAAGATCAACAAGAACTATTCAAGGAATTTCATGATAGTTTATCGGCGGGACATAGGAGAATCTGGGCTATTTTTGCTAAATTGAAGGAATGATATTGGTGGAAGAATATATATTGAGATGTGGCTTCATTTGTAGAATTTTGTATAATTTGTCAAATGTATTCAAATATACGTCATCGAGATGGTCTACATCTAACATATCTTTTGGCTATTTATTTTAAATAGATTGTAGATTTGATTATTATGCCAATGGGATTATGACAAATGAGATATTTAATTTTGGCTCATGAAGATTTATCAAACAAAGTGGAAGGCAGGGTATTAAGAATAAAGTCTATAAAAAGAATTTATAGATTTTTACTTGAGGAGGTTATTTGTTACTATGGATGTATAAGAAAGATCATTGTAGATCTTAGAAAATTGGATGCACATAAAGCTCGTAAATTCTTTAAAAGATATGGAATTTAATTAGCATTGACTATTGCTTATAATCCAGAGGGGAATGCAAAGAGTGAACGTGGACATCCACCAATTATAAAAGCCTTGATTAAAGCTTGTAATAGAAGAGTAAAAGAATGGCCTTGACTTCTATTTTATGTATTATAGATTGATCGAACAACACATAGTTCAGTGATAGGATATATGTTAGTGGAACTCATGACAAGTCAAAAATCTATTATGCTAATTGAAGAAAATGTGCCAACTTAAAGTATGTTACATTAGGAAGATGGATTAACAAAAAAAGAATTATTGGCTATTAAAATTTGGCAACTTGAACAAAAATCAGAAGATGTAGAATTAGCATTAAAATGATTATAAGAACCAAGGCTAAAGAATAAGGCTTGATTTGATAAACAACATCAATTGAGACCTAGAGCAATTGAAGAAGGTGATTGGATACTTGTTTATGATAGTAGTTTGGATAACCAACATAATATTTTATGAAAGTTTTCAAAATGTTGGTTTGGACCATATATGTAGTAACAATCTATAATAATGCCATATATTCATTGAGGGAGTTGGATGGTACAAGGTTGAAAATATCTATTGCTAGGAAGCGAGTGAAGATTTTTAAAAGACAAGATGAGGAAATCAATATGAAGGATCATGTTGAAGATATCAATGATTTTGAAGAAAATAATTATATTGAAATGGATGATGAATATGATGATGAAGATTTTGATGTAGAAAATGAAAAGATAATGTGATACCAACTATAACATACAGTTTGTTTGGTGCATACCAAAAGATGTGCAGGTTCAGAAGAGG
Organism: Physcomitrellopsis africana; assembly: GCA_036785485.1. NCBI lineage: Eukaryota > Viridiplantae > Streptophyta > Bryopsida > Funariales > Funariaceae > Physcomitrellopsis > Physcomitrellopsis africana. Next base: position 51,597 of record JAWRVF010000799.1, read on the forward strand.
TGGATGTCATGTTATAATATATTTATGTGGTGAAAAATATAAACAATAGTGATTTCTATTCAATATTCAAATATCTTAGTTAAATAGGAACTTAAGATACTTAAGAAAATTTTATGAAAGCCTCTTAGATTATTTTCTTGTTTTGATAGCTAATAGATAAAAGTTAGTTATTAAATTTTCCTTCTAGGTTATAGAAATTCTTTCATTGCTTTTAAAAAGCCATAAGTTAATAAAAATAGAATAGAAGAGATAAATAATTAATATGGTTGATACTAAAGTTATGTTGAGAGCAAGATTAAGCTTAAAAATCCTTGAAATAAGTTGGATTGATATCCAGGGATCAACCATGTATAATTTAGGAGGACTTAGCAATCGCTATCTAAAATCAAGGTTTATATTGGAGGTTAAATTTTTATGCAATAAAATCAAGACTAGCTCTTTCAGCTATTGTGTGCAATTGAAATAACATCTATAGTTGAAAATTTGAGAGTGTATAGATAATTGAATGTATTAAGATTGAGTAAAAATTTATAACAATCTAATAGTATAATCAAGATTTATTTGATCTTTAATACAAAGAGGTACCAAAAATTAGTAGTTTAGGATTGTTTAGAGTTTCTATAATATTTAAAGATCTATTAGTTGAATCATGGTGAAATTTGGTATAATATCATAAGACTTTAAGGACAAGCTACATACTAAATTTTAATTAAAGTCAATAGTTGGAAAAAAAAAAAATTTCCATTGGGATATCTGCATCAACCTTCAAGCCAATAGTCAAGTGACATCAACACGGGTTTTGGTTGGATTGAAACATTTTGAGCATATAGAAGACTTATATTTGCATTTGTATGCAAAATTTCATACTAAGTTGATAGTTAGATTAAAAATTATAGCTTATTGAAGTTTATTAAATAAGATTAGAATTTATAATGAGAAATCTTAGTTGTTTGATTGTGACAATCAATAAATCAATTGGGATTTATATGTGGATGAAATTATCAAGAAGAGTATTTTTAAGTACTTTGTATTGACTTAAGCACTCTCATATTGATATTCAATCATATTCTTCTTATATAGATGAAATCTATTAAGGATTCTTGGATATATGAGAACCTCAACTTCACCCTCCACAATTAGGTACCCAACACATTCTCAAATAGGACAACACATGATACGACAATAAAAAATATAAAGTTCATATTCTTTAGTGTTTTTAGAATAAATCAAAATATTGTCTAAATAATAGATAATAAAATCATCAAGAAATTTACAAAAAACATCATTCATAAGATATTGAAAAGTAGTTAGTGTACTTATAAGTTCATAAGGCATGACATTATATTTGAAATGTCCATATCTAATTCAAAATTCAATCTTTCATTTATCACTTTTTTTTATGCAGACCAAGTTGTATGCTCCTTGCAAATCTATTTTTATATAGATCTTTGTTTGACTGAGTTGATCAAGAAGTGCTGAAATTAAAGATAAAGGATACCTATTCTTCATGGTAATCTTATTAAATCCTCAATAAACTATACATATCTGCAACAATCCATCTTTTTTCTTCACAAATAAGATAAGAGCTTCTATTGAAGACTTTAAATGATATATGATGTTCTTAGCCAAATTCTTATCAATATATTCCTTTAGTGCAACCAACTTATTTTTTGATAAATTATAATAAATTAAACAATCATAAGATCAATGCTTTGAAAGAATATCTATATATTTTTTTTTAAAAATATCTTAAAAATCTTGATATTAGCTAGGACTACCACTTGTAGTCTTTTTAACATCAAAAATAAATATAATGTATATTGTAAAAAATAATCTTTCTTTTGGCGCATGTATACGGGCTTTTTATATCTATTAATAAAAGTTTGAATGTATTAGAATTATATATATCTATTCAATTAACAGATTTTTGGATTAGACTATTAAAAAAATCAATATTACAAGAAATCTAATTTATTTAAAGATTATACTTTTTTAATCACAATAATCCTAAAATAATTGGATTGGTTCCTATTGTAACTAGAAAAACTTTTTTTTTGACATATTATCTTCTTTAGCAACCATATTCTTCATTTTGTCATTGTATTGTTTTTTTGGACAATATTGAATAGTATACTTAGCTTTTCTACAATATAAGTACAAATCCTCTCGACAACATTGAATCTTTGCCTATTTTGTGAGAAATTTAAAATGTATTGCATCAATTTACATTAGATCTGGCTTAGTCAAATAAGTTTTTGAAAACTTAGGAGTTGTTGTCATTAATTGACTTGTTCTTCTTTAATCAAATTTATGTTTCTAATATCTTTTAAATAATTTATTGTCACACACAATGGCTTGAGTAATAAAATATTTTAAAGAATCCACTTTTGATATTATTAATTAAAAAATTTTGACATTATTCTTTAATCAATAATGAAATTGATTGATAAAAGCTTTGTTGTTCTATTCCACATCGCAAACAAGGTTTTGGAATTCTGCAACATATATTATGGCTGACCATGATCCTTGTTGTAAAGATAAGAATTCAGTTTCTTTTATCCTCTCTTGATTATTTTTTCTAAATATAGCTATAAATACTTTGAAGAATGAATTAAAATCATAAAAAAGTTATGAATCTTTTTCCATCAAAGGTGCAAATCAAAAAAAAATACTTTTAGATAGAAGTGCACCTATGAATTTAACTTGAGTAAATCCATTAGGGTATTAGAAAAGATGCAATCTTAGATATAGCTTGATTTATTACAAAAATTCTTAAAATTTTAATCTTCTTCCATCAAACTTCTTAGGCATAGTAATCTTTATTTCTTTCATGCTTGTAGAAACAAGACTTCTTGGATTTGATTGTAAGGCTAATTTACTTGCTTCTCTCAACTATACAACTTTTTGGCATATATTTTAGACTTCTAGGATTAGTACTTCTATGATTGGCATTTGTAAAATTTCTATTCTAAGATTATTAAAAAGTTCCTAAAGATTTGTGATAGTTGCAAATCTATTCTCACTTCCATTAAGTATAGCATCCATGATCTTTTCTTCCATCTTAAATAACTTAATAATTCCATAATTTGAATTAAAAGAAGATAATCTACAATCTCTAATATCAAATAATTTTTTTTTACAAAAAGCGGTGATGTATGACATGGACTTCTATTTGGGAATACACTAGATACCTAGCTGTGGAGAGTTTATTTGAAACTTGATGGCAAAAATCCAACAGGTGATTTGTCTTTAATAAAAATGACAAATAATATAAAAATCTCACAAAAGAAAAGTTATGTATATAAACCCTCTTGTATTCAAGTAGGTTTATACAAAAATGGTTCAAATTTCTATAAAAATCATTCAAAACTTTATTCACCCATAAGGAATTATTTCTTCTTGATGTTCAAAGTCCAATAACTCTTGATCCAACTATTTAATTTCTATAAAATTTAATTTAGAGTGTACACAATCTTCTTAAGTTTCACCACAAGAAATAATTTAATTTTGTACATAGTCTTGTGGCATAAACATATACACTCCTGAAAATTTTGAGCCAAAAATCTTTCAAATTGCCTAAGATATAGCTCAAAATGTAACCACTATATAAGCGGGTCACTTACTATCCTTAAGTTTGTAAGCCTTGACTTCAACTCCCAATATCTCCTTCACCCTAGCTTGAATTTTATCAAGCCATATATAAAAAGTATAGCCAAAAAAGTGCTCTCTCCAACCCCAATTGCCAATCCTCGATTGCTCTTTGTGTGCACAAGGTATACTCAAAAGAATGACAATAGGTCCAAAACCAACACCTTAACTTTGAGTGCCTATAACTTCTTCATAAAGTGTGCAAATCCTACAAAATTTGCACCTAAATCAGATCCAAAAACCTAAACCTTATGATCCTAGCCTTTGATGTTCAACTCCCCTCGAAAAACAAACCCTAACTCCTCATAAACCCTCGGTAGCCTCCTTGAAGCCTATTGGACATGATTTTTGGCCAATTAGAATAGAGATTTCTATCATCCACGTCTTTTCATCCACATAGATGGCCAAACTACCCTTTTTATACTAAAGACCCTTTTCTAACACTTTTTCTTATAAGATTTACATACTTGGTGCTTTAAACACCAAATAAAAGAAGTAAACTAAGATTTTGAAGGTCACCAATGTCTAACAAAGGTGACTTAAGATATACATAAGTTACTATCAATATAAAATCAACCTCAAAATTACTATCAAAAGAAGAAATAAGATTATATAAACCTCAATAATAATCCTTTTAATAGATCCTTTCTAAACTAGCAACCTAATCCCATCTTATAACCAATAAAAATCCACTGATATAGCTCTCATTTAACTATGTAATAAATTGTATATTAAATATACATGTATAATTTTTTCATATAATAGCCAAACCACAACATGACAGCTGTAATCCACTCTCTTTTAGAAAAAGAATTAAGGTTAAAAAGCAAAGAATGTTAATTTAAAGGTGAATAGTCCACAACCTTCAACCGCAATAATAGAAGTCAAATAATCTACTTACTTTTTAAATACAAAAAAAAATAATGAATCTTCATTCTTGTCAAACTATCATGGATATGAATTACAAAGAAATATAATATCAATATACTATTGTGTCATTCAAAAGAATAAAAAATCACTCAAAGATGGAATAGTATTAAAATTAGAATGGCTATTGTTAAAAACAAAAAGACTAGAAATTCTTGAAACAAGACTAAGGATAAGAAAGGTGTTGAAAAGAGTGAAGAAGGCTTTGTTCTTGTCTCTATATATACTATCTATTCAAGAGCTATGTGGCGGCGTTCTATAAGACCTCCAACATGTATCCAATTTGCAAGATACATGTCAAATTTACAAGACAAGTTTTCTATAAGTGTGCCATATACTTAGCTTATTCTATAAGCTATCAATATATGAGACACGTTGCTAACTTGTTGGCCAAGTTTTTAACCTACTAATCACCTATAGATATGTATAAAGATGAAATTGCATCTACAAAGCTTCTAAAAAGTTTTTTTATAAGATAATATCAAATTAATTTTACCTATCCATATTAAACAAATAATTATTAGAATAAATCTTATGTCCATAATAAATAGAAAGACAATTTTCAGCTGGCATATAACAACATATCTCACTTCAATGTTGAATTCTACATCTATAGAATCTGCTTAAGGATCATATAAAGAATGTGATAGAATGGAAGGACCTTATAGTCTTGTGCAAATTTTAACAAGGGACATTTTCTTCAAGTATCTCAGCTATGGAGCAAAATAAAATTAATTATTACATAATAAAAAAAATTTGAGATAATGGTTAGTTATTCTGTGTGTGGTCAGATAAGATTAGGTGCAGAGTTCCAAGACCAAATCAAAGGGCTTTTTTGATGTGGCAAGAACATGAAGAACTTGGACATTTTAAAATATGTAAGACATATTCTATGTTACACAATTAATATTGGTGAAATACCATGTAGCAACACATTGCCCATATGTTTCTTAATATAAGGTATACAACCAAATTAGATTAAGTTTTTACACCTTAATATCTTTAATAAGGTCTTTCTCAATCATGGATTTGAATTATTGCTGGTCTCTAGTCTTTGTGAGATTTATCACCGCACGTGGAGCCAAGTATATGTTGGTAATGGTAGAGCATTTTAATAAGTAAATTGAGGTTGTGGCTCTATAATAAAATTCTTCTGAGTTGACAGCTATAGTATTTCTTGATCATATTTTAACATATTTTAGAGCCTCAATTAAGATCCTTATAAATCAAGCAAAGAATTTCTTAAGGCTTTTGAATCTTTAAATATTAAGGTTTTGATAAATCATTCTATCACTTCTAAGAATTACCTTGAGATGGATGGCTTAGTTGAAAGGATTGTTTAGATTATTAAGCATGGTTTATCAAAGTGTAGATTGCTTCATGGTAGCCATTATGATTAGAAGCTAATATTGCCATGGATTGCAATAGATTATAACTTCAATAAACAAACATCTTTGGTATCTTATAGTCCATATTAATTATTGTATGGACAAGAACCAATTCTACCTAGTTCAATGTAAAAAAAATTAATTTTAGGTGTAAACTTAAATGACCTTAATATTTGGACTTAATATCAACATGATAGAGTATAGTTCTTTAAAAAGGCTATGCCCATGGCTATAGAGAATTTATGCATTGCTCAATATTATAATACTTTATAATATGCTTATATTTCCAATAGAGATTATTAATCTCAATTACAAAGATTCTTTGAAGAAGATTATGTCTATTTCCAACGTGAGGCGCCAATGACACTTGATATTAAGACAGGGCCTATTATTTATACTATGCATCCAAATTTGGCTATTATATCAATTGACCTTCCATATTTGTATGTGGTGAAAAGAAAGGGGTATCTACAATATTATTATGTGACCAATACCAACAAGTATGGCATATAATATGCTTGATACCACCTTTTTGAACTCTTTCTTTTGGAGATTAGATTTGTCCTTGTTGTCAAAAGACTTCTAAGCATAGCATAGTTAAGAACTAGATTTGAAGATTTCTTTGGTCTTAGTTGATTGAAAGGACTCCTAATCTATTAGAGAGAGATGAGGGAGGAGGAGGCACTTGAAGGTGTATTTGTTATATTTTTTGATTGTCATACTTGATATTGGTTTGTAGCACTTGATTTGTTGTGTATAGCAATCTTTATTTACATGACAATTATCATATAATGTGGCATCAAGAGCTAAACCACATCAATATAATATATATAGTGGATTAGTCTAGTTTTGATAATCTATGTTAGTTTTGAGATTTTTCATCCATTTAGTATTTTTATCTAACTTAGAATTGAAAGATTATAATAGAAGAAACCTCCTTGATTTTACATTCTTGTCAAGTCAAGTCTTGTGAGTATTTTGAGAAGAGAGACTTTGTGTAAGATTTGCTTGGATATGGTAGTTTATTATTTACTAAAGTTTGGTTGCTTCTTATACTTGCACTCTTCAATTCTTTCTTTGTGGAGTGAAAAATAGCTTTACTAATGATATTGTCAATGTCTTCTTTTTTCTTTAAGAGTGTATTTGTTATATTTTTTTTAATTATCATATTTGATATTTGTTTGTGGCACTTAATTTATTGAATATAGCAATCTTTATTTATATGACAAAATTATATATGTAAATATATAAATATAAATATAAACAGTGTTGTTATATTTATTTCATAGCTAAAATCATAAATATTAACTAATTGCATTTTAAAAGTAATATTAAGAAATTTTAGATGTATTAACTACTTAAAAAATTTAAATTAGTTATCTTTAAAAAAATTCAATTATTTATATTTTAACATATATATTTATAGGAAAAATAATTAAAGTAATTTTTTTATAAATATAAATATTTAATTTTTAAAAAATAATCAAAGAAAATTTATATGAAGCATACTAAAATTTGTACCAATTACCTAAGATATTAAAAGCTTAAGTTTTGTAAAAAAATAAAATTTAAAAATTATATTTAAGATTTTTTTTTTTTTTTTTTTTTTTTATTATTATCTTTATTTTGTGTAAGCTTTAAATAAATAGATACTATCCAATATATAATAATATAAAAATATATAACAAAGACTAATTATATTAAAAAATAATTCAAACTTAGATTCTTTAGAACCATGTAAAAAAACAAAACGTAACACAGTTCCAATCAATGATAAATAGAATTTAAGTTAATTTTAAAATTTTAATACATATATATATATATATATATATATACACATTTAAAGATTATTTCTAATTTCTTAGAAGTACTTAAAAAACTTATGAAAAATAAATTTTATACAATTTTATTGTGGAACATCTCAAAATCTGAATATTAGTAAATCTGTAATTTAATTTAAATTGTATTTTAAAATTTGAAGCATATAACAATAAAATTAATTTTTATGTGTAAGTTTCTTAATTCAATTACTTTGGGTTTTCATATGTTATTATATAATATATATGTAGGTTGTAAATGCAGTTTGTATTTTTATGGGTTAAGCTTTTACTATCATAGAACACATTCAATAAAACTTAAAGCTACCATATATAAATTGTTAAGAAAGAGCTGTTAAACAAGTAGATGACAAACTGAAGCAAAAAAAATAAATAGCAGCCTTCATGAGATTATTTCTTGAGCATGGATTATTGATTTTCTTAGATTGAACAGTATATATTTTTAGAAATACAAATTCCTCATCCAAAATCCAACATCAATTACCAGCCTTCGGAAATAATACTGGTTTAAATTTTTTTGATTAAAAAAATCTTAATTAAAACACAACTCAATTCACCTACAGCAAGAAATTTTAATTTTATAACATTGTAAAGGCTGGTTTTGAGATGTACCATACATCTTATGTAGGTTGCGCACCCACAATTTTAGAAATAAAAACCTCATTACAATTATCATGACACTGAAATAGTTTTATGGAATGGTCCACTGAAAAAACATACTCTTCTCAAGCGTTGTTTAAAGCAATGTCAGAAATAAATCGTAGGTCAAAATTAATTGGGTTACTACTTTAAATCTGTTGAAAAAAATTATGACAAAAAGCAGATCTTGTTAATCTTTGCTGGTATCAAGCATACGTACTTGTAAGATGACACTTCTTATGTGAAAAGAAAGAAAATTTTTCCATGTAATGTGTAGTTAGTGAAATATGAATGAGCTACCAGAAAGCTCCCTGATAGTACTCAGATACAGGGGCAAGAACAGACGAAGCACATGATAATCGATTCGAAGTTCAACAAATGGAACTGCCCTGATTGTGAAAAAATATGCATTCATAAGAATAGGCTTAAAAGGATCACATCTTTTACTCAGGTGCAGCGTGATCCCCAATATCTTGACCACGACAACTCTTGCATATAGGCGTCATCAAAGTAGCAGAGCTCGGGGAGGGTCCACAATCATTGCCAGCTCATGCTCATAGTCTAGAGCCTGTACAAGTCCTTGCTCATTCTGCGTCTGCACGCAGCGGGTGTTCAGTGAGAATGTAGACCAACCCCTGTACCGCTTGGCAAACTGATCATAGGCTGGCTTTGACAATAAACAACCTTGAAGCTTGAAGAAGGACCTGAGCTGCTCCTTATCTGCCCCTCAGAAAAGCCAACTCCTAGTACTGAGATATAGAGTTTTATTTCGTTTCTCCACTTCCCCATGACCCAGACCGTTGCGAAGCCGAGACTTCTAATGATGGCTTACAAGACAGGACAGCCATGATTCTAAGCCTGGGAATGCTCTGTAGACTCCCATGATTCAGCACAGCTCTTGATGGCTTCCACAAGGACTTCCATCCGCATTCCTCGACTCCCCTTCACGAGTACAGCATCACCAGGGCTAATAAATCTTGCAAGATGGTTGGTCAAGGACGAGGTATTCCGAAATGCTATGATATCCCTCCCTTTGAAGTACTCTGCTGCTTCCGAAAAACAAGTGCCTACTACAATCACCAAGTCCAGCTTGAAATCAACGCACAGTTGCAGAATCCCCTTGTGAGAGCTCAGGGAGATTTCACCCAGCTCCAACATGTCCCCCAGCAATGCTATTCGTCTATTGGTCTTCACAGATTGCAACAGCTGAAGGGAAGCTTCCACACTCATTGGATTGGCATTGTAGCAATCGTTGATAACCAGGATTTGAACATGTCTTGCAGGACCAACATCTTCCACTTGACATCTCATATCAATTGGTTGAAACATAGACAACGAACGAACAACAGAATCCAAAGGGACACCCAGATTTGTGGCCACAGCTGCAGCTGCACATGCATTGATTGCCAAGTGAAGTCCAGGGCTGGGTATCTCAAACTCTACTCTGGTCCGAGTCACTGCTTCGTTCGGATTCCTGACTGGATCGTCCGAAACCAAAGAATTGGCATAGGCAATGTGTTCTAAAATAACGCTTATGCCAAATCCTCGATTAATGGTTTTGGCAGCAACTAACCGCATGTCCGATCCCTCTTTCCGTCCAAATCGCACCTGAACAATCAACCATAATATTTAGCTCCTTCGTTCACGCTATTTTAATTAAAACAAAACGTAAATCACAAAAACAAACAAACAGAAAACGAATGATGTAAAAAAGAGGTGTATGCGTACAAGAAGAACTAAACAGCAAGAAGAGATCGTAGGCCAAGTATAACATCAGTACTTCACAAACACTACCACACAGATTCCAACACAGGCAGTTCCAGTGGCATCAGTATCCACTTTGATGAAACCGTCACATGTATTGCTGCCAGAAAGTGATGCACGCTGCTTCCCACAACCCTGGAATGCAGCGAGAAACCAAGAGCTAGGTCAAAAAACATACCACTCGAACACCAGCAGGAAGGGGTACGGCCATGGCGAGCGGGTCGTCTGCATTCACGATACATAGATCTCCAGGACGCGCGTTTCGGAATATCTCCCCTTTCGCAGCTGCCACCTCCTCCAAGCCCCCGGGAAAGTTTTCCATGTGCGCTGGTCCTACGTTCAAAAGGACCCTCACATCAGGCTTCGCGGTGTTCGCCAACTCTAGAATCTCTCCTGCATGATTCATGCCTAGCTCCAAAACGCATGCAACGGAGCGCGAGTTCAGGCGCAGCAGCGTCAGAGGAACGCCAATATGATTATTGAAATTTCCCAGAGCTTGGTGCACATGTCCATTCAATCCTTGCAATGCAAGAGTGGTCATGGCGCGCGCCGTGGTCTTTCCCACGCTGCCTGTGAGGCCCACAACAGGCCCCCGAAACCGGGCCCGCACATCCGAGGCCAGTGCCTGCAAGGCATCGAGGGTATCACCTTCCACCTGCACGAATCCTCGAGACCAGCCGTGAGGCACCCAATTGGCCACAACACCCGCGCATTGCTTCTCACAAGCTTGGTGAAGAAAAGAATGGCCATCAAAATTGTGACCCGTGAGAGCTAAAAACCACTGCCCGGGACGCATGGTGCGAGTGTCAGTGCAGATGCTGCCTGCGCCACCTTCTGCCACAACTTTCCCACAGACAGCATGAGCAATGGCGTGGGCATCCCACATCACCCCGCCTTCGTCATCTGCCCAGCTTCCCAGCTCGGAAACGTCTGCCCCATGGGTCAAAGCGGGGCCAAGCAGGAGCCTCATAGGAGGGTGGCTGTGATGTTCATGAGCATAGTGAAAGAACTTCGCGCGGGGGCGGGAAAGGAAAGAATGGGAGAAGGGGCGACGAGAGCAGACGACGCCCGTGAAGCGCAAGCTAGGGTACAGAGGGGCGAAGAAAGGAAGAGGAGGATTGGGCGGGGAGGAGGGGGAAGGAGAGGAGAGGGCAGGGTCACCAAACAGCAGCGGAATCACAGCTTTCGTGGCAATGGGAGGATGGGCAGTAGCAAAGGTGAGGGCCGACATAGTTGGCGCGGCATCCTTCACCCTCGCGATCTGTCAATCACGCTCTGTATCGCTCGAGCATTCTCACTCGGAAGCATTGACTGTGACCGCAGGGGAGGAAGAAGCGAGACGAAACATGAGGATGATGGAGGAGGAGGAGAAACGACGTGGTTAGGAGCAATCGGAATTCCTCCGGCGCAAAAGCATCTCCGGGTACTGCTCTAGAAGTGAGGAGCAGGAGATGGGCACCGACAGCGCTGTCGTGGCCCCGACGTCCCCCTCCTCCCCCCCCGCTCGCCGGAGCCCTAGAAATCTACTGGCCGTGGCTGTTCCCGGGTTCCGGCGAGCACCGGGGGGTGGGGGCGGTTCGGAGAATTCTCCCCTAGAACCGTACCATCCATATAATGAAATGATTTTTTCACCCATCCACATGATACTCTCTGTGCTGCCCAGCCCGCTGCCCATAGGCGGGCGTGGGCGGGCAAGGGCAGATATTTAAAATTTAAATATCGGGGCTAGCCACCGTGGTATTTCCTTAGCCAAAACCATTTCTCCTCAAAGCGCTGCTTGGGCGCATCTCTGTGATGCTTTTGTTTTCGAGCTCTCATCTCTGCCCAGTACATCTCAGACGAAGAGCAGCGACCCCGAGCTAGGTGCAAGAGCAAGGTGGATCATTTCAAAGACTCATTTTGAAGGTGGATCATTTCACTGGTTTATGTGTTTGCTGTGCTTTCAGTGTTCTACGTTGGTGCATTGATGTTGGTCAACCCTGCATGAGGTGATCTGTTTCTCCCCCCATGTCAGGCTGCAACAAGCTAATTCTTCTACATTTCAGTTTGTCAATCTTCTCATTCTGCTGCCAGTGTTGTCTGCAAGCAATCTGCTCCCAGCTATTCACTCAGTTCCCTTGTTCTGCAATCAAGGACAAATGAAAAAGAGTTCTGTCTTCAAACATTTTGATCTCCCTTTGAGCATTGACTTTGACAACTTGGGATTGATCCAATACTCAGACTTAGAGGTAACACTATCAACATATGATCTCCATAGTCTTTCCCAAGTTCAATTCAAAAGCATATTTAAAATTCATGCACTTAGGTTTTCATCACTTTATTTTGTCAAATCCACTGTGCAACATTAAGTTCAACTTGTTTATCTCGTTTAATTCAAGTGTTTTATTTGAGTTAAATTTTGAATTTAGGTCAACATTATTCATACAACTAAAATAAATTTTAGCTTTGTTTTTTCCTTATTCAAGTGTATTTTCTTCCTTTTATATTTAGATGTGTCTTGTAAATAATTCATCTTTTATTTTATACTATTGCATGGATGTATTAATAAGAAGATTAATTCAATATGGTTGATGTTGTGATTTTTTAGATTCTATGCAATTTTGGATTCTAAAACAAGATTAATACAAAGTGCATAATAAAACTATTCTAGTTGCATTCTAGTACATTTTCACATGGTTACATAATATAAGCAATTTTATTATAATCATGATTTTACAGGTTTTAGATTAAAATTTAATATTTCATACAATCTAGAATTTAAATAATAAGTTTTATTTTTCTTACGTTAATTATTATAATATTCTTTAGAATTGTTAAGTTGATATATTATGGTAAACAATACAATTAAAAAAACCACTCAAGTCTCAATTTATTTTATTTTTATTTTATTTTTTTCTTTACTTATAAAATCCTATTTAATTCTATATATATATATATATATATATATATATATATTTTGATTTTTTAAAGATAACATTAACATATTATTTATTAATTGTATAAAAGTAGGTAGAATTAATATAATACCTCTATAGAAGGATCTATAGATAATAGGAGTTTCTTCAATAATTGTACAACTTCAAGTAATTCATATAAATATAATTATTTCAACCAAGGAATCAAAAGTTATTCTTTTGAAGAACTTTGATGACATTAGATCTAATTTTTAAGGATTTATTAATTAAGTATATTTTTAAATTTAGCTTCTACTTCTTACTTATCAAATTCAAGCATTTCAAGTAGAATTTATTAAAACTTTAGTAGGCAAATTTGCTCTTTTTTGATTCTCATCATTTTTATAATAATAAGATTTTATATTAGACAATTAAAATCTATCTTTAAAAAAAAATTATATATGAAAAATATAATGTAGTTTATATATCAATAAATAAAATTTAAATTCTATAATAAATAAATCCATTTGTATCAACATATGCATCACAATTTTAACAATTAGCAATAAATATCAAATAAGACAATGTTGCACTTATTAGTCAATTTTTTTATAAATTATAATATAATATAAAAAAATATTATTGAACTTGTTTTATTTTCAAATCTTAAATTAAATAATTGATTTTACTATCAAATGAAACAATTAACTTCTTGAATTTTAATTAAAAAGTCATATAATGGCACTTTAATATTTTTTGTTTCTATTGCAAATACTTCTATCAATTAAGATATATAATCAAATATGAAAATTATGAAGATTGATACTATATACTTCAAATCTATTACAATATAAGAAAAAATTTGACATCAATAAGAAGGATTTTTCTTATATTAAAAAATATATATATATATATTATTTAATATTATCTTTAATAATGGCAAAATTATAAAATAAAGAATATAATTTTAAAAGATAATACTAAATATATATATATATATATATATATATTTAATAACATTAGAAATTAAGCCATTGGAATCTTATACAATATCATCTTATGAAGGCATTAGATTTAAAAGCTTTTAAATCTAATGTCTTATATTATCTTTTAGACCCTCTGTTTGTATTTTAATACAAATTTTTTCAAGATCTAAAAATGCTACAATTTCTACCTTTGTCTTGTTAAATTCTTATGCCTTTGCTTGTTTTCTTGATGAAAATTTGTTAAGTATTATAAACTATTGTTAGTATAAGAAGTCAAATATGTACATGCAAAAATCATAAATTGATTTTTTATAATAAGTCATAATTAATAAATAAGAAATAGTAAATTTTTTTTATTTTATATTATTTTTTTTTATAAAAAGACATATTTCTTGCTTTGTGGAGCAATTGACATGAAATATTGTACTATAAAAGATATGCTTATTGATTTGTTTATAAAGACATTAATGAAAAATAGGCATTACATATTGATAAAGGCATTAGATTTAAAAGCTTTTAATCAATAGTCAAGTAAGAGCGTTAAGATAAATAAATAATAGTAAAAATAAAATAAATTATTAAAGAGAATAAAATATCTATTAAAAAATATTTAAAGATTAGGTAAGAATATAAAATATATATCATAGAATATACTTGAGATAAATGAGATGCCAAAGGATCTTATAGGCATATTAAATATACTAAAGGTATATTTTTATAGAAGATAAGATATCAAAGGATATACTTGATATATCTTATGATGAATATAAAAGTCAAAGATTGAAAGTTATCCGCTAAGGCAACAACTACTGCTTATAAGTATTGGGTGTTAGAAGTTAGAGACATCTCATTCTACATTTCTCTTATGTGCAACCTTATTGATTTTTATTTACTTATATTATGCTTATTATTATTTTTTAATTATTTTTATAATTTTATAAGAGTCTTAATAATCTCCTATCTCTATTTACTAATATTTTATATGCGCTAATGTACAAAATATTTTAATTTTTTTTATACTATATTAAATCAAAGATTTTTTTTAATTCAAAATTTTAATTATTATTTATTTTGAATTAAATTAGTAGTAATTTTTTCTTTCTAAATATATTATAGAATTTAATAAAAGATATATATAAGAATATAATAAATAAATTATTAAAATTTTTGTTCATTTTAATCATCATAATTATTATATGATTAAATTATTATTTTTTAATGGATAAAAAATCTAATATTTTCATAATCTAATTTGTTAAAAAATCAATTGGAACTAATATTATAAAAAATTATTATATTTTAATACTAACTTTAAATGTATATTTTATTTTTTTTTATTTTTTATCTTTTTGTTTTTATTTTTTTTCTTCAATAGATGTATGCTTTGTCTTTGTCTTTGTCTTTGTCTTTCTTCAATAGATGTATTCAATTGTTTTTGAATCTTATTTAGTTATATTTAAAATTATCAAATTATGAATGATAATTTTAATTAGAAATTTAATTATTTATAAATATTTATTAATTAAAAGAATATATCATACTATTATTTGAAAGTTTTATTAATAGCAAGATATTTTTTTAATAGTCTTAATAATAAATTAATTATAAATTATAAATATTCTACTAATATTATATTAGAATTTTTTTTATTCATTAATTTAAGCATGAAGAATTGAAATGTTAGGAACATATACTTTCAAAGTTTACAAAACCTTCTAAAACATTCTAAAGATTTTCTAGTTAGTGAAAGTCAGTTGAGAAGTTTTTTAATTAGTAAAAGTAGCTTGAGAAGCTTCATAGTTAGTAGAAGGAGCTTGAGAAGCTTCTAATTTGGTGGAAAGATCTCAAAAAGCTTCCTAGTTTGATGGAAGTCACTAAAAAAGCTTCCTAGACAAGAATATATATTAGAGCCAAGGCTAAAAAGGTTTTTAGTCTTGATAACATATCTCTTAGAATTCTATCTCATCTTTCTTAGTGTTGTTTGTATACTCATCTAAATAGATCAAGTTCCTATTGATTTCTTCTTGAAATCTTTTCTAGTTCAAGTCTTTTATTTAATATTTTCATATCCTTGACAGTTTGTCAAGACTGACTTCATCTTCAATATCAGAGTTAGATATTTTTTGTTAGAAAATGGATTATCCTTCTTTTTAAAGATATATTAGTACTTTAGAGGTTGCAAATTATCCTCCTCTAAATTGATATTGTCTTCTTATAGATTTTTATTTTTTTTTATTTTTTTTTATTTTTTAGAATGGCTAGAGGTTAAAATATTAATATGATCAAATCTTCTGACTTCAAGTTAGATACCATCATAAGTGCTTTTATTACTTTATTTGCTAGAACTACAAAGATTGAAGGGATTATTATAAAATTTTATAATGATACAACAATCTTAAATCATACCTATCTCCAACTTCTACACTTGAAGATACAACAATCCTAGACTATATCTACCTCCAACTTCTATGCTTGAAGATGCAATACTACCTATACTATGCCAAGAAAATCCACCTATTCAATAATATAGGGAGCCTTGAATTAGTCTTTTAAAGAAACATGATCATATACATTCAAAGATTTGAAGGTTTATCAATCAAATTTGGTTGATAAGAATTCTATAATTTAATACTTGTCTAATAGACAAATCAAGGATTGGATTGGTTGGTACCTTATTTATGAGATAAATATTATCATGGTTTATTCTCTTGTTTGAAAAAAAATCACTAATTTTAAGCAATTTTAAAGTTTTTATAGAAGTATTTACGAGAACATTTATAGAACATGATAAGGCTTCTTGTACAATAGCTAAGATTTTAGTATTATAACAAGGGACGTTATTATGCTGTATTTACGAGTAGTATATAAAAATATTATATATTTTGTATTTATTGTTATTACATGTGTGAGTGCTAGAGGCTATTTTAGAAGATATTATAAAGAGAATATTTATTTTAGCCACTTAATTAATAAATTAAGATGGCTATTTTTTTTGTTCCTACCTTACTTATATCTTAGAATAGATTCTTTTGTACTAAGAAGAAAGATAAAGGTTGTTTTACCTTTCTTGTTGATTTTGAGGTAGTATGGACCTTGTAAGGGATAAGAAAGAAGAGTATGGGGATGAATAGGGCCTATCCAATAGGATTTTGGCTGCCCATGTGGGCGTGACATGGGCTGCTGTGGAAGAAAAGGGGAGAATACTCCTCTTGGTGGACCTAGGATTTGGCAGTTTTTAGGCAGTGAAATTTGGAGAGAAATAGCTCCAAGGGTATAGAAGCATTTGTAATGAAAATTAGAGGGTGTATTCTTTGAGTTGTGAAGATTTTAGAACCTACTCACTTGCTTGTATTGGAGTTGTGAGCAAAAATTTATACTTGTTTTAGTGGAATAAGTTCTGCTGCTATCGAAAGGTAATGATAGAAACTTTGAGTTGCCACTGCAAGTTTGAATTTGACTCTTTCTTAGTGAAATTTGTAGAAAGTGTGGAAAATCGTGCTAGCTTTCTATCAAGCTATCTCTTGTAGCATTTGGAATTGGAAAAAGAAAGTTGTGAGCTTGAGAATAGGAAAGGATCTGCTACCATCCAACAAAGAGGGGCATAGACTTTGTTCAACCACTCAAGTCAGACAGTCTCTTCAATCTTTCTTATATTTTAGGTGCTTATAGTAGCTTATGTAAGCTTTCCACAAAAACAAAAACTTATACATTTAGAGCTTCTATGTAAGCTTTATGAGCCGTGAAGTATCAAGAGGACAAGTTGTCAGTAGGGTTTAAAGAGTAGATTTGACTAGCTATAAAATCTGAAGTTTAAGAGATATACATGCGAAATTTTAAGATAAATTAGATGATAGAGCAAGCTTTCTAAAAAGATATTGTATGTCTAATTTACAGAAAGGAAGCAACCACAACAAAGGCTGAAGTGAAGAGGAGCTTTGCTGCCTTTGTATTTGCTGGGAATTTTTAGTGCCTATTTCATTTAGCCATAACTTTTAAACAGTAAGACATCTATTTGTGAAATTTTGATATATTTTACAATGAGCTATCAGCTTTTCATAGGCCATAAGCACTCATGATTTGACTTTTGGATGAATTTTTAGTGATTTATTTAGTTTCAGCTTATTGTATAACTTGTATTTTTCATATACGTTTGTATTTTGAGATATATTTGAATATATACATACTTTGCTTATACTTATTATACAAGTATATATACTTATATTTATATTAAGTATTTATACAAGTATTTTATAAATATTATATATAATACTTATACAAATATTTATATAAGTATTATACTAAGGATTATACTCTATTTTTATAAAAGTATTATACCAAGGATTATATTCTATTTTGTACAAGTATTATATCAAGGATTATATTCTATTTTTATATAAGATTTATATTCTATTTTTATATAAAGATTATATTCTATTTTTATATAAATATTATTCAAAAGATTATATTTTATATTTATACAAGTATAATACAAATATAATATGGAAGATTGAACAAATATTGTACAAGTATAAAAGATACTTGCATGACTTTCTTTCATGTTCCTTGTTAGTTTTAATAGCAGCCAAAAACCCGATGCTTTTCCAAGACAAATTCTTTCTACCCAACAATAAGCTTTATATTAGTCTAGGCATCCAATTTTAGGCAACTAGCATATGATATCAATTAGGATAAAGAAGCCTTGATTAATCAATTCTATTGAGGATTAAAAAATAATATAAAAGATTTATTATTATTACTTACGGATCTACAATTACTCAATGAAGCCATCAACCAAGTTGTGAAATGTTATAATTGACTATTTATCACGGATATATACATAGTTACCTATATGATCAGATAGAACTAGATAAAAGAAGATAAAAGCAGGTTAGTTCCATAATATCTTTAGAGAAACTTCCTAGAAATTTTATAGACGCTGCTTTGACTTTATAAGTGTCCATAGTAGACTTTTGGATTAGAAACTTGGTCAAATAAGTTAGCCACATGTCGCACATGTTGGTAGCTTGAAGACTAAGCTAAATATGTGGCGAACATATAGGAAACTTGCTTTGCATGTTTGACACGTGTCTTGCAACTTGGACATGTGTCTTGTAAATTGGACACGTGTTGGAGGTCCTATAGAACGTCGCCACTTAGCTCTTAGGTAGATAGTATAAATAGAGACAAGAGTGAAGCCTTCTTCACTCTTGTCAACTCCTTTCTTGTTTCCAGTCTAGATCAAGATTCTCTAGTTTTCTTGTCTTTTGGCATTAGCCATTCTAGTTTCTTTTTAATATATATACTTCTTTATATTTATTTCTTTGAGAGAGGTCTCACTTATTTATTTGACTTCATCTAGTTATTGTCCTTGACTCTATTTCAATGTCATCAAAATCAAATTCATAGGCCTCAGTAAGACAATATGTAATTTGACACATTCTTGTTACAATGGCAAGCAGTTTGAATATAGATTGAGAATTAAAAGATATGTAGTTTAATATAATATATTTTAAATTTTTTAGTCCACAAAAAAAGAAGTATTAGATGGAAGAAGATTTATATTTGTATTGTAACAATAAAGACCACAAGGCTCACAATTGTTCAAAGAAATAAAATCAACACATCACCAAAATTAAGAATATAATCATTTAGGAAAACGAAGATGTTCAATTACAATAGGGACCATGCGGTTGGAAAATTTAGGATTGCAAAACTATCTAGGTTTGTTTTTTTTTGCTCAGCCTGCTCATTTTTTTATAATTAGTTTATGTTTTGGCTCTCAAAAGCTTTAGGTGATTGTCTTGTTGGATTTAAGGGCTTTAGCTTGTTTTTTAGATGAGACATTTATTAAATTTCATAAAAATTTTGTAGTATGAAAAGTTAAATCTATTCATGTAGA
Source organism: Physcomitrellopsis africana (assembly GCA_036785485.1). Classification (NCBI taxonomy): domain Eukaryota; kingdom Viridiplantae; phylum Streptophyta; class Bryopsida; order Funariales; family Funariaceae; genus Physcomitrellopsis; species Physcomitrellopsis africana. Next base: position 71,580 of record JAWRVF010000799.1, read on the forward strand.
GATAATAGATAGATGATCTTTAAAATATAGTGTCACCTATAAAATAACACCTATAGAAGTATTATTTGAAGACAATAGTGACCAAAATTTGTTCAATATTATTAGGACTTCTTCAAATCTTTTTATTCTTGGACTTTCTTGATTGAAAAAATATAACACATCTATAGATTGGAGATTCCAAAGAATGACATTTTCAATAGAAATCCTTATAAAAAATTCCATAAAAAGTTATAAGTTGGTAAGCCTTTATTTATTAAAACTAGGATTTTTATAAAATTGGCCAAAGAAGGTACATCCTTTGTTATTTTTGTGACTTCAATTTAAAAAGATATGACTTCATCGGCAAGTATTCCATAATAATATAGCAAATTTTAAGATGTTTTTCCAAAAAAAAATACAAATATATTATCGAAGCATTCACCATACAATTGTGTCATAGATTTTTAGGAAGAAACACAACCACCTTTTGGCACAATTTATAACCTTTTTTAAAATGAGCTTTCAGTACTGAAGGATTATATTGATGAAAATCTTATAAAGAACTTCATTAGACATTCAAAGTCTCTAGAAGGTGCACCTATATTCTTTGTGAAGAAAAAAGATAGTTCATTATATATGTGTGTTGATTATTACAAATTGAATAAGATAACAATAAAGAATTATTATCTATTATTGTTAATCTCAAGACTTTTGGAATAATTCAGCCAAGCCAAAATCTATATTAAGATAGATCTTTATGAAATATATAACTTAATACAAATTAAGGAGAGAAATAAATAGAAGACCATATTTTGGACAAAGTATAGACATTTGAATATAATGTCATATCCTTTGGATTAACAAATGTATCCACTATCTTTTAACATTTAATGAATAACATCTTTCAAGAGCATTTAAACAAGTTTATAGTGATTTATCTTGATAATATCTTAATCTATTCAAAAAAGTTGGAAGAATATGAGAAAAATGTAAAGTTGATATTACAAAATCTATGAGATACAAGTTTGTATGCCAAGCCAGAGAAATATGTATTTCATCAATTAAAGATTGAATTTTTGGGATATACTATACCTATTGAAGGTTTGATGATAGATCCCAAGAAGGTGTAGGCGGTTATATAATAGGCCATTTTGAAAATTGTAAGAAATATACAATATTTTTTTAAATTTTCTAATTTCTATTGGATCTTTATTAAAAATTATTCTTAAGTTGCCACCCCTCTTATTTGATTGGCATATAAAAATAAGTTGGAATATGAGCCTCAAGTAGAAAAGGCATTCCAAGACCTTAAGACAATATTCATCACAACTCTAATTTTGGTGCATCTAGATTTTACAAAAATATTCTATATGGTGATCAATGCTTTGGATTTTGTATTAAAAATTATACTTTTATAAATAGGTATAGATAATAAATTCTATCCTATTGCATTTTATTCTTAAAATTTTTTTATTGCCAAAATTAATTATGAAATCTTCAATAAGGAGCTTCTTGCTATTATGGATTCTTTTCAAGAATGGCGTCATTTTCTCAAAGGAGCAATGCATCATGTGACTATATACACAGATTATAAGAGCTTAGAATATTTTATGTCAATTTTGATTTTTAATTATTGTCAAGTTCAATGGAATATGTTATTATCTTAATTTAACTTTATTATCACTTATTGACTTAAGAAGTAATAAGGATTGTCTAATGCTTTATCAAAGACATCATATCTTATACAAAGGATAGGAGAAGCAACATTTAGTTAATAATATATACTTTTGTTGAAGTTAGAACAATTTTGCTACTATTACATTGGCACCTATTGATTCTAGTTTCCTCAATAAGGTGCATGTTATAACCATTAATGATGATTTGGCCTTTGATATTAAGCATAGCTTTAATAAAAATATTAATAATTTCAAGCTTAAAAAAAACCTCTTATACTTTGAAGAACATATATATTCTTAGAAAGATCAATACGATTGTGTGTTCTTCAATCTCGCCATGACTTCCTAACCATGAGTCATTTTGGATTTAACAAGACATTAGAACTTATTCCCTGAGATTTTTGGTGGCCTCAAATGTAGAAGGTGATGAAGGACTTTGTATTCTCTTGTGACATTTGTTCAAGGTCCAAGAATCCTCGACATAGCTTTTATAGACTCTTACAATCTTTGTCTATTTCAAGACAGTCATGGTCTTCTATCTTAATGGATTTGATTATGACTTTATTGCCATCCAATTTATTAGACAATATTCTTATGGTGGTTGATCAACTTACAAAGATTATTTATTTTATTCTTTGTAAGAAGATTATTTTTAGTGAAGAAATGACAAGGCTCTTTCTTGATAATATACATTCATATCATGGCCTATCAAATGATATTGTATCCAATTAAAGATCTCAATTCATATCTAAGTTTTGAAGATGCCTTTTTGAAATATTGAAGATCAATCTTTGACTTTCTATCCTTAGATTGATGGCCAAATAAAACAAATTAATCAAATTTTGAAGTAATATTTATAATATAACATCAGCTATCAACAAATCAATTGAATCTCATATCTACCATTAATAGAGGTTGTATATAATAATATTGCTCATACTTCAAATTAACAAACACTATTTTATTCCAACTATGGATACCACTTGAAGCTTGATCTATGGAGTATATCAAAAAATAAAAATCTAATAGCCAAAGGATTTATAAAGTATTTATCACAATATCAAACAATTTTAAAGCTTGAATTGTAAACAACTCAAGATATTTATAAAGCATCTATAAATAAAATTAGGAATCAACTGCCTGCTTTTTATATTAGAAATAAAATATGGCGTCTTTGACACAACATCAAGATTAAGTAGCTATATGATAAGTTGGAATATCAGAGGTTAGGACCATTTTTTATTTAGAAGCAAATTAATTCAATGGCATATTATTTGGAACTACTATCTTCTATGAAGGTACATCCAGTTTTCCATATTTCTCTTTTAGAACCTTACAAAGAGTCATATATTCTGAAAAGAGTACAACAATTGCCACCTAATATCAAAATCAAAGATTATACAAAATATTAAGTTAAAAAGATGCTTGATTCATGGCAAAGGTGAGACAAATTGAAATATCTTGTTCATGAGCGTACATGAAAACTAGCTAAAAATTTCACCAATGCATGTCAAAAGATATAAGAATTTCATCAATTCTATCACCACAAATCTAAACGTGTTTAATGATAATTTCTTAGTGAAGATTGGATTTGAGGAATACTATTAAAAAAAGAAGATTCAAACCAAAGCCTTCATCAATATATAATCATTTGTTCTAAGATAGAATAGAGGTGTAGAAGCAAGTCAATTATTATGTCAAACCTTCAAGCATTGAAAGAAGAAGATTCAAAAGATTCACTTATTATGTAATCTTTGAACAAGCTAATGTAATTTTTATAATTTTTAATTGAGCAAAGTGAGGATAATATATTTCAATGCCAAATACAACTAGAGTTAGAGCCATTGGGAGCAATACCCAACTATACAAGTCTCAATTCCAATGCTTGAGCTTTAGTAATATTGCTTGAGCTTAAAAAGGTGAATTCTTTTAAGCCTGAGATCTTGCTTGGAAGATATTTTAAAAGTGGCAATAAAGATCAGATCCTTAAATTGGATATTTTAACAATAGAAATACTAGCTTAAGGCCATAAGTAATTTCTTTGAGGATCAATAGAATCTATTGCTGAAGAATGAAGAACAAAATATATAACTTCATTGATATATTATATTCTTAATTTTTTACATATATAAGAAGATTTTTGAAGATATGAGCTCTTTTTGGAACTCGTCACTAGAAAATGAGGTGATATTAGGGATATAAATTTTAGAAGTTTACAAAACCTTCTAGAATATTTTAAAAATTTTTAAGTTAATAAAAATCAATTGAAAAGCTTCTTAATTGGTGAAAGTAGCTCGAGAAGCTTCCAAGTTGATAAAAAGACCTTGAAAAACTTCCTAATTTGATGGAAGCCTCTCAAGAAGCTTCCTAAATATGAGTATATATTAGAGTCAAGGTTGAAGAGTTTTTCAATCTCAACAATGCATCTTTTGGAGTTCTTGCTAACATTTCTTGGTATTTTTTGTGTACTCATTTAGATAATTCAAGTTTTTATTGGTTTCTTCTTAAAACCTTTTCTAATTCAAGTCTCTTGTTTTGTATTCTTATATCTTTGATATGAAAGCAACTTGATGTCTATCTATTAAATCTTAAAATATATTTTTAAGGATGAAGTGCTGATTGTTTCAATTAATGAGAATATTTTTAAGTATGAATTAATAGAATTATATTTATGAATTATATTTTTTTATTATAAAATTATATCTAATTCAAGTCTATATTCTATATGTTGTGATTGTTTAGACTTAGTCTATATTTGTGTCCGTGACAGTTTGTCGAGACTCTCACCTCAAAGTTAGTTCCTTCTTGTTGGAGTGTGGATTATCCCTCTTCTTGAAGGTACACTAGTATTTTAGAGGTTGCGGATTACCCTCCTCTAAACTGATATCTTTTTGTCATAATATTGGAGTCTTATTCTTCTTAGAGAGAGTGGATTATCCCTCTTCTTGAAGGTCTTAAGGCGTTTTAGAGGTTGCGGAGTACCCTCTTCTAAACCAATATTTCCTCTTTGTAGAAACAATTACTTCCTTTTCTCTTAGAATGGTTGGAGGTCAAGACATTAATATGAGTGAAAGTTTGGAGTCCAAGATGGACGCCATTATGAATGCTCTTGCTACGTTATCACAGAGAACTACGATGATGGAAGGAGTCTTTGCAAGACTTCATAATGATGGAGCATCCGGAATAGCACAATCTGGGCTTCATCAGCCTCGAGCTTCTGCACCAGAAGAAGCAGCTTTACCTGTGGTTCAACAAGAACTATTACTTCCACAACAAAAGGAACCTCGAATTAGCCTTCCAGACAAGTTTGATGGCACACGCTCCAAGTTTCGAGGTTTCATCAATCAAATCAAGTTAATAACAACTCTACCGAACGTTATCCGACGGAGGAATCACGTGTTGGCGAAAGTCCGCTTCAATTAGAACGCAAGGTCCCTCTTTACAATCAAGTTGGATCCAATATGCACAAACTTTTTTAAATTTTTCTTTTATAGTCACAAAACCATGCGTATAATAAATCAACAAACTAGAAGCTTGGAAATTTATAAATCAAAATCCAGCCGTTTATATAAGTTCAAATTTTGGAAGCATAGAGTTCACTTCTTTAGTCATCTTCACAAAAATTCTCAACCGTGAATTCATTACCGATCACCAGATATCATCAAAATATTAGCAAGTAATTATATAAGTAAAACCAAACCAGAAACTTGAAAATTCATAATTTAAGATCCAATTGTTCAAATAAGCTTAAAATTTGGGAAAACATATCTCATACCTTTGATCTTTGTCACATAAATTTTGAGCCGTGAATTCATTGTTGATCATTAGATATCACCAAATCCTTGGCAGATACTTTTAGAAGTCAAATCTCAATCCAAAACTTGAAAATTCATAATTAAAGATCCAGCCGTTCAAATAAGCTCAAAATTTGGGAAAACATATTTCATACCTTTGACTATTGTCACATAATTTTTGAGCATGAAATCATTGCCGATCAATAGATAACACCAAATCCTTGGCAGATACTTTTAGAAGTCAAATCTCAATCCGAAACTTGAAAATTCATAATTGAAGATCCAGCCATTCAAATAAGCTCAAAATTTGGAAAAACATAACTCATACCTTTGATCCTCATCACATAAATTTTGAGCTATGAATTCATTGCTGATCGTTAGATATCACCAAATCCTTGGCAGGTACTTTTAAAAGTCAAAATCCTAGACACCTGAGAACAAATTTGCCATTACTCCCTAATCAAAGTCTCAATTGATATGAGATTTTAGACATAGACTCTTTATAGTATAAGTAATATGTACACAAAAATGAGCTTCAAATTCTTCTTGAAACTCAAGTTCTAGCTTAAGCAAATCCTTCTATTTATCTAACTTCTTCAAAACCCCAGTTTAGTTTGCTGGGTTTAACTAGCCATATCTCACTCAATCTGAACTCATTTCTATCAATTCTTGGATGTAAAATGTATAGCTTGAAGTCTAGTTTCTAACCCAACTTCTTGATTTCTTGCTAGTATCTTAAAACTTCTAATATACCCTGAAAAGTGACAGTAGGTGTCATATTAGTAGTCTAAGTTCAAATAAGCATATCTCTCTCATCTAAGCTCCGAATCCTGCGTTTCTACCACCTAAACTCATGCCAAGAAGAAGCTCTCTCTGAATACCTCTCTGTATTTGCCAAAAAACCCCGTCTTCTTCTCCTCCAAGCTCGTCAAAAAAGTCGCAGCCAAGGTCTTCAAAGTCCAAGTCAACAATTAATAGTTTAAAGTTATAAAAACCCCAAATCTAATCCTCCAAGTCAGCACTATTAATGGTAGCCGACTATTGACATCCAAATCTACTATTTATCCTTGGTAAAATCCTAAATTCAACCTCAAAGTCAAAACTCCTTATATCTACAAATATAACCCTGAATCTACTAAAATCTAAGATTGGAAAAAAGATAAAAGAAATAAAAGAAAGTTTCAAGGCTAGATCAAAGTTAAAGTTAAGATTAAAGATAAGTAAAATTTTAACCAAAGAAAAAGAAAGAAAGTGAGAAATTTTTCCTAAACTATATAAAAACTTAGATTGGTAAGAAGAAAGAAAGAACTTAATAAAATTTTGAAGAAAAGATAGTTAAGTTAGGTTTCTATATATAGATGTATTTACTTCACGCTTGGATTGGTTGAAACTTTGCTTACGGGACAAGTTCTATCATGTTTGCTCCTCTATTTGAAAAAAGATCACGATTTTAAACAACTTTGAGACTTTTTTGGAGGCATTTGCAGAAGCATTTGGCGAGCATGACAAGGCTTGGTGGGCTACAACAAAAATTCGATCACTACAACAAGGGACTCGCTCTACATCAGTCTATGCATCGGATTTCAGGCAATTGGCATGCGACATCAATTGGGATGAAGAAGCATTGATGAGCCAATTCTATTGGGGTCTAAGGGACGATGTGAAGGATTTGCTATTATCTCTTCTTGATCCACGAACGCTCAACAGCCAAGCTAAAGTGCGATAACCGCCTATTTCAACGTCGCCAAGACCAACACTCTAGACAATATACAAGTCATCGCGGCGCAATTATATCGGCAAGTAGCCTAAATTCACAAGCGGAGACAGAGGACATGCAGATTGATGCGGTACGTATCAAATCCCTTACTCCAGAAGAAAAGAAGCAGCGTATGGAGAAAGGTTTGTGCTTTTATTGCGGTGGAGAAGGCCATAGAGCTGGAAACTATCTGAAGAAGCAAAATGGATGGAGCATCAAGAATAGAGGTGCATTTGTTCAGGAAAACGAGGATGCCCAGCCACAATAGGAACCGTGCGGCTGGACAAATCAAACCCAGGTTCTTCTCTTTCTACTCAACCTGCCCGTTGTTTTACAATTCTTTTATTTTTTGGTCCTCAAAAACTAAAAACCTTAGCCTTATTAGATTCAAGAGCATCTGCTTGTTTCTTAGACCAAGAATTTGCTAAGCGTTACAGAATTCCCCTAGTACAAAAATTCAAACCTGTTCATGTAGAAGTAATAGATGGATGACCTTTATTATCTGGTAGTGTCACCCATGAATCAGAACCTATAGAAGTGACGTTTAAAGACCACAGTAGTTATATTATTTTCAACATTATTAGCACCCCGTCAAATCCTATTATTCTTGGTCTTTCTTGGTTGGAAAAATATAATCCATCCATAGATTGGAGGTTGCGAAGGATAACATTTCCCATAGAATAATCTAAAGACAAGCCTGGAAGAAGATCCCAAACCAAAAAATCCTTGTTCATTAGAGCAAGAACGTTTGTAAGATCGTGCAAGGAAGGCACACCATTGGTCATTTATGTGGCTCCAACTAGTGGAGAGCAGATTTCAACAGTAGAAATACCGGAACAATACGAGGATTTTCAAGACGTGTTTCAAAAGAAGAATGCTGACATGCTACCAAAACATCGACCGTATGATTGTGCCATAGAATTGCAAGAAGGAGCACAACCGCCTTTTGGCCCAATCTACAACCTATCGCAGACAGAGTTGGCTGAGTTGCGGAAATACATTGACAAGAACCTAGCCAAGAACTTCATTTGTCATTCAAAATTGCCAGCTGGGGCACCAATCTTATTTGTGAAGAAGAAGGATGGCTCACTACGGATATGCGTGGACTATCGAGGTCTCAACAAGGTGACAAAGAAGAATTGCTATCCATTACCTTTGATCTCTAGTCTTCTGGAACAACTTGGACATGCAAAGATCTTTACAAAGATTGATCTAAGGGGAGCTTACAACCTTGTGCGAATCAAAGAAGGAGATGAATGGAAGACAGCTTTTCATACAAGGTATGGTCATTTTGAATATAATGTCATGCCATTTGGTCTTACCAATGCTCCGGCGATTTTTCAACACATAATGAACGATATTTTTTGAGAATATCTAGACGATTTTGTTGTCATTTATCTGGATGATATCTTGATATTTTCTGAGAATGAAGAAAAGCATAAGAAGCACATTTGTTTGGTACTCGAAAAATTATGCGAGCGAGGACTCTACGCCAAGTTGAAAAAGTGCTTATTTCACCAAACTGAGATGGAATTTTTAGGATTTATTGCGACTACGGAAGGCTTGAAGATGGATCCCAAGAAGGTGGAAGCAATTGTGTCCTGGGAAGTTCCAAAGATGGTTAGAGACGTACAATGTTTTCTCGGCTTTGCTAACTTCTATCAAATCTTCATTAAGAATTATTCTCAAGTTGTTGCTCCACTCACTCGATTAATATGTAAGGATAAGCTGGAATGGAGACTTCTAGCAGAAAAAACATTTCAAAATCTTAAAATGGCATTTATTACGGCTCCAATCTTGGTACATCCAAACTTTGCAGAGGCTTTCTATTTGGAAACCGATGCTTTGGATTTTGCTTTAAGAGCCGTACTTTCACAGATGGGCATCAACAATAAGCTTCATCCAGTTGCATTCTATTCACGGAATTCACGGAAGTTTTCTGCGGTTGAGATCAACTATGAGATTCATGATAAGGAACTCCTTGCTATAGTGGATTCTTTCCAAGAGTGGCGTCACTTCCTCGAAGGAGCTGTGCATCCGGTGACCGTATATACGGATCACAAGAATCTGGAATATTTCATGTCTGCTCGGGTTCTAAACCGTCGTCAAGCTGGATGGAATATGTCGCTATTTAGATTTGACTTCGTTATTACTTATCGGCCTGGAAAGTAGTAAGGACTATCCGATGCCTTATCCAGAAGATCATATCTTGCGCCGAAGATTGGAGAAGCAACGCTTGATCAACAGTGTACGACATTATTAAAGCCAGAGCAATTCAGGATTTGTGTTGCTGTGGTGCCAATTGATGCTGACTTCCTCAACCAGGTACATGCTACGACCATTGAAGATTCAATAGTCCTTGATATTAAGCAGCGTATCAATGATGACAAGTTCAAGGTTGAAGGAGATCTCTTATACTTTGAGAAGTGGATGTATATCCCAAAAGGGCTAGCACAACTTCGAGTCCTTCAATCTTATTATGACTTTCCAACTGCGGGACATTTCGGATTCAACAAGACCTTGGAACTCATTTTCCAAGATTTCTGGTGGCCCCAAATGTGGAAGGATGTGAAGGATTTCATCCTCTCTTGTGACATTTGTTCAAGATCCAAGAACCCTCGACATCGCCTTTATGGACTTCTACAGCCATTGCCCATTCCGTGTCGTCCATGGTCTTCAATTTCCATGGACTTTATTATAGATCTGCCGCCATCGAATTCATTTGACAGCATCTTTGTTGTGGTGGATCGACTTACAAAGATGGCACATTTTATTCCTTGCAAGAAGACATCGTCAAGCAAAGATACAACAAGGCTCTTCCTTGATAATGTGTATCGATATCATGGTCTACCAGATGATATCATGTCGGATCAAGGAATCCAATTTGTATCAAAGTTTTGGAGATCTTTTTTTAAGATATTGAAGGTGGACATCAAGCTTTCTTCGGCATTCCATCCTCAAATTGACGGCCAAACGGAACGGGTGAATCAAATTTTGGAATAGTATTTATGATGCAGCATCAACTATCAACAAGATGATTGGACTACATATCTATTGCTAGCCGAATTTGCATATAACAACATCCTTCATGGATTGACTCAAAAAATACCATTCTTTTCCAACTATGGATACCATCCGAAGCTTGATCTATTGAGTCCATCAACAATTAATAACCCAGTAGCTGAAGGATTGGTGGAGCAGCTATTGGAGCTTCAAACCATATTGAAGCTTCAATTGCAAATTGCCCAAGAGTCTTACAAAGCATCCGCGGATAAATTTCGAAATCAGGCACCTAATTTCAAGATTGGAGATAAAATATGGTTGCTTCGATAGAATATCAAGACCAAGCGGCCATGTGATAAGTTGGACTACCGGAGATTGGGACCATTTGTTATCTAGAAGTAGATCAATCCTATGGCGTACCACTTAGAGTTACCAGCTGCCATGAAGGTACACCTTGTCTTTCATGTTTCTTTGTTAGAGCCTTATCGGGAATCGTCTTTTCCTGGAAGAGTGCAATGTCCGCCACCTAGTATAGAAATTGAAAACAACAAAGAATATGAGGTGGAAAGGATACTAGATTCACGGCGAAGATGGAATAAATTAGAGTACTTTGTGCATTGGAGTGGCTACAATATTAATGAAAGAACATGGAAACCGGCCGGGAATCTTGCCAATACATCTCAAAAGGTACGGGAATTCCATCGACAATATCCTAATAAACCAAAAGCTGGTCATTAACGAAGCGTGAAGATGAAGCCTTCTTTCGAGAAATGAATAGAAAAGGGATCCAGGTCTCATCAAAAAACATAACTTGTTGCATTTCATAGTGTGAAGATATCTAATATCAAGGTGTATTTAGATATGGCTAGTAAAAATGTAGATATTGTACTAGTGGTACCATCTCAATCGAGTAGCTCATGATGTCGATCTCGAGATGAAGAATTAGAAGAGCCAAGAAAACGTCGAAGAATACCAAGCAGTAAGTCACTTGTAATTGTCTTTGAAAATGAACCAGCTCATACAAGTAGTGACGAAGCGATATTTTCAGGTCGTTTCCACAATGAAGATACAAAAGTTCAAGCATGGTCTCAAGTAGAAGGTATAAGTCAGTATCAATGGCTACAAGGACCCATGAATCATCTGCCTTGTGAACGACAGCTGGAATATATTATAAAGACTATGCGACAAATTTTTGATTTCTTACGTTTATGAGTATACATCTCAAATGACTTCTAGGAGACCTCGAAGCTAGAGGAGGAAGTGATGTCAAGGACATACTTGTTAGAACCTTCTAGAACATTCTAGTTTCTAGAACTCAGAATCTCTGTTCTCTAATATCTTCCTGGGCTAGTAGAAGTTGCTTGAGAAGCTCCCTAGTTGAAAGAAGTCGCTAAGGAAGCTTCCTAGGTAGGA